>ONZH01028057.1:0-57066 GCA_900303285.1 Rhinella marina
GCTAAACTAGACATTCAGAAGGGTTAGTATGGTTGGTTTTGGTGGTAAACAAGTCTGCTTTTTCCTCCAAACATGGTCTTCTTTAAACATGATAGTAACTGTGGAAATAAAACAGCTCCTCATTATACGCTAGAAAGTCCCAAAAGTCTTTCAGTATTCATTAACCCTTTCCACAGTGCTGTGCAAATGAACAGGATATATATTACAACATGCATATAAAATGCAGTTACACAGTACTAAACAGTGCAAGTTAAAAATTTAAAGTGAAACAAAGTAAGGAGTTGATGTCCAGACTTCAAAGTATCCTTTCTCCAGGGCACTTTACAGGCACCTCCCTGTTCCTGCTGCCCTTTTATTGGCTGATCCAGGCTGTCTGGCGGCCTGTGAGCCAGTCAGGGCAAGCTCTCCTCCCACTTCCTCCCAGTGTCATGTGAGCATCCTTCTTCTTCCTCCATAGTGGTACAGTAAAATGTCACTGCGCTCCATTTTGGTTTTATTTGAGAGATGCATTTTTGTGACATTGATTTGCACACTCTTAGTCTGAACATGTATGTCAATGCAAGATGTTAGGTTTTTCTTTTCAATAAATTAACAATAATTTTCATTTTTTTTTAGATATTTTATTTTAGCACAAGGCCGCAACAAAATGCAGATATAAGATATATAGATAGATAGATAGATAGATAGATAGATATAAGATAGATAGATAGATAGATAGATAGATAGATAGATAGATAGATAGATAGATAGATCATGATCATGAGGTAGGTAGAAATGTCATAGAAGCAGTCATAGTCATGGAATATGCAGTGGTAGGTGTCATTGATCTGTACCATGATTCAGAGTAAATTGGGACACAGAGAATATTCCATCACTACAGGATATCAGTGAGGTCTCTACTGTAAGAGCAGTCACACTATGGAGGTCTCTACTGTAAGAGCAGTTATACTATGGAGATCTCTACTGTAAGAGCAGTCACACTATGGAGGTCTCTACTGTAAGAGCAGTCACAGTATGGAGGTCTCTACTGTAAGAGCAGTCACAGTATGGAGGTCTCTACTATAAGAGCAGTCACACTATAGAGGTCTCTACTCTAAGAGCGGTCACACTATGGAGGTCTCTACTGTAAGAGCAGTCACACTATGGAGGTCTCTACTGTCAAGGCAAGTCACAGGTATGGAGGTCTCTACTGTAAGGCCAGCCTTGGGGTCTCTGGAGGGTCACCTATAGGAGGTCATCTACTGTAAGAGCAGTCACACTTGGAGGTCTCTACTGTCAAGACGCGGTCACACACTATGGAGGTCTCGTACGTTAAGAGCAGTAACACACTATGGAGGTCCTCTACTGTTAAGAGCAGTAACACTACTATGGGAGGTCTCTACTGGTAAGAGCAGTCAGACTATGGAGGTCTCTACTGTAAGAGCAGTCACACTATGGAGGTCTCTACTGTAAGAGCAGTCACACTATGGAGGTCTCTACTGTAAGAGCAGTCACACTATGGAGGTCTCTACTGTAAGGCAGGTCACCACTATGGAGTGGATGTCACTGTAAGAGCAGTCACACTAGGAGATTCTATTGTAAGAGCATCACACTATGGAGGTATGTACTGTAAGGAGCAGTCACACTATGGAGGCCTTATGTAAGGAGCTAGTCACACTGTGGAGGGTCTCGTATGTAAGAGCAGTCGCACTATTAGGCCCCTTTCACACGACCGTATGCCCTCCGAGACACACGTTCTGTGAGCGAGCCATATGTTCTGAAGCAGCATCGATCGTGCACACGGGAGCGCACAACTTCATTAATTACAATGATGCTGTGCACGTCAGGCCGCCCGGGGCTCATATGATTTTATGAGTGCGGGACAATAGCCCAGCGTGCACAGCATCATTGTAATCAATGATGCTGTGCGCTCCCGTGCGCACGATCGATGCTGCTTCGGAACATATGGCCGCTCATGGACCGTTTGTCTCGGAGGGCATACGGTCATGTGAAAGGGGCCTTAAGGTCTCTACTGTAAAAGTGGTCACACTATGGAGGTCTTTACTCATATTTTACCCTTTACATAATTATTCATATTTTTCTATATTATTCTTCATCTGGATGAAGACTGCAGTATTATACAATAGGTGGAGACAGATGATAGTCTTTTGGCACCTCCTTGCTATATTAGCTTGGATTTTGGCAGTAGGTTGGTTTCACCAAAGACATTCACATTTTGTTCTTCAGAAATGAACCCTCCCCTCATATGAACATGTAGACCATGTAGATGCTTCATGGCTGAGCTGTTGTAGCTTCTGAACATTTCTTCTTGTCATCTCCAGCACATACATGACCTGAGCCCCTCAAACAGGGCATCAGAGGTGACATCTGATGGAAAGGCAATGCTGACAGTCATTGAGTTCTCCAGTATGGCCATCTTCGGTATCTTTATTGATGGAGATTTCTTGATGTTATCAACCTACTATCATCTTATATGAGAAGCAGAGAAGCGTATTCATTTCTGCAGTCCCTTTATTGGAATGATATTTGCTCCAAACCTCATTGTGGTCGACAGACAATAGTTATTGTGCAATATTTTCTTATATGTTTTTGAAAAGCTTCATCTCTTACTCCATAGATGAATGGACTCAGCAATCTGGGCAAACAAATAAACAACACGTAATTTGAAAGCATTAAGTAATACATGTAATTCTTTATATAGGTCTCGGTTACGGTGGCGATGAAGGCGACCATACATAATATGAGTTGGAAGGCATGGAGCATCACAGTTGTGCTGGCTTTAAGGGCTGAAGAACCACCAGAACCGACCTTCCTGGCAACCAGCATGACATTAATGTAGGTGTATAGAATAATCAAGGCCACCATGGTGAAGCTGAGGATATTGGTGAAGGTTCTGACCACATCTTGTATGGGGCTCATCATCAACATTGAACCATCACACAACACATACATGGAATATGAAGTTCTTTCTACTGAGTAGATGGCGACAGTCAAATTTACAATAATTAGACACAACCCTATGACCCAGACCACAGCGATTGCATATTTAGCTCTTCTTGGTGTACACAACTGTAAGTGTCTCAATGGGAAACATATGGCTATGTAACGTTCTAGAGACATGAGGGCCAGGTTGTATGGAGTCACTAGAAAGGAGTAGCCCGCCAAGCTGGTAATGATGAAGCAGATGGCCACTGGGATGTACACCGAGTACATGAAAGGCACTACCATTAAATTTCCCAAGATGATATACAAAGTGTCATTGATGAGCATGTGGACAAAAAGGACGTATCGAGGGTCCTCCTGCATGTGGGGAGTGGTGAAGAAGACCTTCAGCATAATGGCGATGAAGTAGAAGAAGAAGGAGAAACACAAAAGGGACGTAATCAGAAAAGCAGTTCTGGTTACATCATCAACCTTTTTGGTATTGGAAAACATCAGGGTAACGTTCCCAGGAGCAGGAGTGAAATTCACCATTGGAAACTGGATGGAGGAATTCTTCTAGGAGATCTCACACAAGAACGTGACAGTGTTCAGCTTGATAGATGTCGAGAATAGAAAGATATGTTCATTATGAGTCACCTAGACTTCTCCAGTCCTTCACCTACTTCAAGAAAGAGTACCTACCTCTCAGACTAACTTCTCACCATAAAATGTAGATGTTCCTGGTGACATATCACAGGTCCTATAAACAGATGGAGCATTTTAATGTCAGTAAGAATATATTTACTGCGATGGATCATCTTAAGGTTGTGTGCGTTATGTCTTTGGCATCACTGTCCACGTGCCTAGAGACCATGTGCTCCATAGGATGCCGTATTACAGGTGGAGCATGCTTTCCTGTTTTTTCTTAAGGATCATGTGGAATCCAGTAAAAAAAAGCAAAACCATCCATATGCCGTGGTCTGAAATCAAAGTACCGCCCCATAGACGTCTATAGGTAGTATATAACAGATACAGATCAGAGGTACTGTGTGGCCTTAAAGATGGTGCTTATTGCTTTGAGTCCATTTCCTGCACTCCCAGTAAATGCCCTATGGGTAGGAATAGGTGGACGACTCAAGTCCGTCATGATGGACTGTGACAGAACAGCTTTCACTCACTTATGGAGGGGTTCCTGAGTAACGGACCCTTCCCTATGACATCTATATTACCTAATGTAAAACTAGCCATATGCCCAGGTATACTGTATCTTGTCTCCACATGTCCCTGTAGTTGTGGCAGTTCATGATCTTGGCTTCTCCCTTATGACATAACTACGGGGCACTTGGAGCTATACTGTCTGGATTCAAAGGGGTTGTCACACTTTATCATTTATCATATAGAGAAAGTTAATACAAGGCACTTACTACTGTATTGTGATTGTCCGTGTTGCCTCCTTTGTTGGGCTATCTGATTTTTCCCCTCACATTATAAACTGCTCGTATCCATGGTTACAACCAGCATGGAATCCAACAGTGGTGGCTGTGCTTCAAGACATATAGCAAAGGGCACTACCCGCTATGGAGGGCAACATGGACAATCACAATCACCATTTAAGCTTGGTGATAATCATAGACTTTAAGGAGATGGCGTCTAACCTCATACTGCTAACTCTGACCATACCTCTAGAACAATGGTCTCCAGTGCTACAGGTTGAAGATAATTTCTTTTGGATATGGCAGAAGAGACACAAACTTGGAAGGGGTCACTTTCTTCTATCATCTGTATATTCAGTATCTACATACAAGTTAATAGATACTCACAGTACTATAGTCAGCATTACAGTGTAGACACATGAGGGGTTCGGCTGCTCGTCTCTGAGGTTTCTGCAGGGTTCACATATTTATACTTGTTGGATGAAGCTCCCAGTAGAGTGTGATATCCCTGGATTCAAGGATTCAGTGAGCGCAATATCTAATTACAACATCAGAGACAAAGAAAGCTATGTCAGGTTCTTAGTGTTGAGGAACTAAATGAGTCTCTGGAGAATTTTCTTAAAGTTCCTTTACTGCTTTGGTTCTGCTTGGCTCACAGGTGTATTTTATAATGTAAATATTATACACAAGTGGAGGTCATGGCCTACGGTGTGGCCTAGATTGCCATGAATAGCGGGGATCGGGCTGTGGCTTGATCGGGTTTGTCCTAAGAGCAGTAGGATGAACTATGTGAATGCTGGGAAAGGTTGTGTAGTTGGTTCCAGAGAATAGAGTCTGTATACTTTCCAACATTCAAGTTTCTGAATTTGGACTATTTATGCCCAAGAAAGGACCCCCCCAACTTCCCCACTTTGGGCAGTGGGTGTGGAACCACTTTGTAAACCTACTTGTTTGACTTTGGGTTTAATTCTAAGGACGTTATCCTGGCAGTCATAGAAACATAGATGGTTGACAGTAGAAAAAGGTCCCTCTAGTCGTCCCTTATATTATTATATATCTTAGGAAACGTGTTTATCCCAGACATGTTTCAATTCAACCACATCTGCTGTTCCAAGCCTGAACTATTCTGTTGGTGTAAAAATATTTCCTACAATTGGTTCTGATCTTCCACCCAAGTAATTTTAGATTGTGTTTCCTTGTTCTTGTATTGAGTTTTTTTTTTTTTTTACTAAGAACACTTCCTTTCTAACCTTAAACATATTTAAAGGTTTTGACCATGTTCCCAATGGAAATAACAGTCCCTTGGTATTCACCTTATACCTTTACACTGGGATCTGTAGTTTGCTGCGGGGGAGTCACCAGGCCGTCTGGAGTAGTCCTGGTGTTGTTGATAGCTGACCCACTGGAGCTGATAAAGGCAGGACGTGCCGAAACGCGTCCTCAATTTTGGATGTATATTCATTGATGATTAAATAACATACTTTTGGTAGAAACAAGCGTCCGCTGCGATTTCATCTCATTATTGATTGGGACTACCCCCCTTTCCCGTGACGGCACATATGGTGGTTGATGTGCCGATCATTCCATTTCCCACTGGGGTCAGAGACACAGATGCATAGCGCAATGGAAGGCAAATTCGCAGTCCGTAAGGATCCATTCACAGGACCGTATTTCTGGGTCCACATCCTTTTCCCGCAATTTTGAGGAATGGGTGAGGACTAGAGATGAGTGAGCACTAAAATGCACAATGCGGAAGTTGCCATTTCCTCGAGCATGGCGAGATACTCGTCCGAGCAGCGAGCACTTACGAGTACCGTAATACTCGAACGAGCACCAAGCTCGCTCATCTCTAGTGAGGACCTATTCATTTCAAAAAGATGTGGGCTGCAAAAGATGCAGACAGCACACCGCGTGTTGTCCGCATCAGTAGTACCATTCCGCGGCCCCACAAAAAAAAGATGTGTCCGCAATTGTGGACAAGAATAGGCATTTCTATAACAGGGCTGGCCATGTGCATTCTGCAAAATGTGAAACACACGGCCGGTACCTGTGTTTTATGAATCCGCAATTTGCAGACCACAAAACATGTTCCTGTGAATGGACCCTAACATGACATGAAATTAAATGAAACAGTTTGAAGGTCAGGGCAGGAAGCACAGGGTCAGTATGATGATCAAACACAGGTCAGGTCAGGTGGCAGAGGATCAGAATCCAGGAATTAGGCAAAGGTCAGTACACAGCAGACAAACAGATACAGCGCACATTTGCCAGGACTGTCAAACTAGAAAACCTATTGCTCAGGCACCCACCCATAAGGGAAGGTGCCTTTATTACCCCAGGTCTGCCCTTGAAGACTAGGGTGTTTACATGCTGGCACTCTCAGGGACAGGGAGTGTGCATGCCCTAAAGGGATATGGGAAAGACTGACAAGGCACAGTAGATTTATGTGCGGCTGTTTAGGGGTAGTAGTATTGGAAGCTGTGCAGTGGTAGTGGCAGAAGGGGATTAGCAAAAGGGAGTAGCAGCTGTGTATGTGGTGGTAGCAGCAGCCATATGGTACAGAACATGATGATGGGCAGGCAGACAGCTTCAGAGGCATGAAGGCAGTAGCAATACAGTAAACAACATGATAGCATGTGGCATGATGGTAATAGCAGCCATATGGTATGGAACATGATGGTATGCTGGCAGATAGCAAGGGGTGGAATGATGGGGCATTTAGCTGTCATTCTGGTCTGGTGAAAGCCAGGAATGTCAGCTTTCAAACAAGACCAGTTGCATGTTTCTAGCTGCTACCATTCAGGAGATAGCAGCATGTAAAGCAGCCCTCCCCCTCCACTTTCTGCCCAAGCCCAGGCACTTAGGCAGATAGCATCAGTGGCATGAAGACAGTAGCAACATAGTACATAACATGATGTTTGTCAGGAAGACAATGGCGTGATGGCAATAGCAGCTATATGGTATGGAACATGATGGTATGCTGGCAGATAGAAGAGGTGGCATGATGGGCATCATCAGCTAGCACAAATCTATGCATCGGCCTCAGCCAGATGAGTGTGGATCAATGCCTCATTCATTTTAACAAAACTGATATTTTGTACACTGGAGGATGACAACTTTGTCCTTTGGGCTGTAACAATGCTCCTTGCCACATCTGAAAACCCTGAGATGACTCTGGAGAATGGGCAAGAAGGAACAGAGACAGCTTACTGGGCCAGCTCTGGTCACTGTTCCAGTCTGCCTCCCCAGAAACCCACGAGGTCAGGGAACAGAGTATGTACCAGAGAAAGGCCAGAGTCCAGGTAGGACTGAACCTGAGTGTTGAGGTAAAATATCTGACATAAAAAAATTGCCACATCATGTTGATGATACCGCATTGGCTGCTGCTGTGTCTTCTGCTGCTTGTGGTAGCGGAGGCGGCGGGAGGTTGATGACTGCGGGGGGTGGAGATGAGCCTCATAAATGCAGGCAGCAGGCATCTGCTCGCTGAAAGCTTTGGCAAGCTGCGTACACAGTGTTTACTGGTTATAAAGTGATTTGGCTTCACTTTTGGGGCACTGGAAAGCATTCCATGATATTGTTGTGATAGTAAGTGTCTGACAGCATGGCTACCTAGTAATCTCCAGAGTGCTTGACGATAAGGATATGGCTGCCATTAGGTAATCAAGCAAGAATACTAGTTGCTATTCTGACCAGCGTGTACGAGGACCCAGTTCCTTCCGACTCTGCCCCCACTGAGATAATTGGGTGTCATAATAGTCAGTCAACCAACATCTCCTCCTGTGGTGGCTTCTCATCTTCCTCCTCCTCCATGGGACTTTCTCCATATGGGTTCTGTACCGTATGGTTCCTGCTGCCACAGCTGCTGCCATCATGCCACTGCTGCTGTCTGTCTGCCTACAACATTTTTCGTAACATATGGCTGCTGCCACTGCTGTAGCTGCTTCTACCTTGGTGCTAAACCTCTTACTGCCACATCTTACTGCTGTTGTCACTACCATTACCGGCACACAGCTGCCACTGCTACTACTCCCCTAAACAGCCATACACAAATCAACTGCCTTGCCAGTTCCATGTTGTGCCGCTGCTGCTGCCACTATTACCCCACCCTTTGTACTCTACACTGTACTGCTGCTACTCCCAATTAAAAAGAAGATTTTTTCCAGGCTTATTCAGAACACACCAATTAACATTTGTGTGTTTAAATATCGGCAGGCCTTCTGCCCCCATTAACATGGAATTTTAGGACGCTTGTGCAGAACAAGCCGGGTTCTTATGACATTAACATATATATGTGTATAAATGGGGGCAGCACCTGTTAATGCATATGGTCCCTCAGGACCAGTGACGTCACGACTAGTATCACTGACCTGGGCGGAGCTAAGCCCTGCTAACTTAAATGGGGCTTAGATGCACCCAGGCCAGTTATACTAGTCGTGACATCACTGGGCCTGCGGTAAACAAGGAGAAGGCCGCGGCGTTTAAACAGCTGATCAGCAGGGGCCCTGGGTGTCGGACCCCTACCAATCAGATGCTAATGATCTACCCAGAAGATAGAGCACCAGTTTGAAATAACTGCAGAACCCCTTTAACCAATCTATTCTGAGAATGTTTTCTGGTGACACATTGCACTTAACCCTTTCAGTACCGAGCCACTTTTCACCTTAAATCCCAGGCCGATTTTTGCAAATCTGACATGTGTCACTTTATGTGGTAATAACTTTGGAACGCTTTTACTTATCCAGGCCATTCTAAGATTGTTTTCTCGTCACATATTGTGCTTCACGATAGTAGTAAATTTGTGGCAAAATATTTCATTTTTATTTATAAAAAAATACCAAATTTAGCAAAAATTTGGAAAAATTTGGAAATTTCAAAATTTCAATTTCTCTACTTTCAAAATACATAGTAATACCTCCAAAAATAGTTATTATTTTACATTCCCCATATGTATACTTTATGTTGGCATCATATTATAAATGTAATTTTACTTTTTTTGGACGTGAGAAACCTTAGAAGTTTAAAAGCCATTTTTCAAATTTTTATCAAAATTTCCAAAACCATTTTTTTGAGCACCTATTCAGTTATAAAGTGATTTTGGGAGGCTTACTTAATGGAAAGCACTAATAAATGACCCTATTTTAGAAACTACACCCCTCACATTATAAAAAACTGATGTTACAAACTTTATTAACCCTTAAGGTGTGCCACAAGAATTAAAGGAAAATGGAAGTGAAATTTCGAAATTTCAATTTTTCGGTAGGTTATTCACATTAATTTTTTTCTTGCAACACAGTAAGGGTTAACAGCAAACTAAACCTCAATATACATTACTCTGATTCTGCAGTTTACAGAAATACCCCATATGGGGTGGTTAACGTATCTATGGGTTTGTGGCAGTGGTCAGAGGGAAAGGAGCGCCATATGGATTTTGGGGCCAGATTTTGCTAGAATAGTTTTTAGGCACCATTTGTAATTGAGAGACCCTGACGTACCCCTACAGTGGAAACCCTCAAAAAGTGACCCCATTTTGGAAACTACACCCTTCAACAAATATATTAAGAAGGGTACTGGCCACTTTGACCCCCTAAGCGTCTTACAGTATTTGGAAACACTTGGCTGTGAAAATGAAAAGTTTCATTTCTTCCAATAAAATGTTGCTTTAGCACCAAATTTTTCATTTTCATAAGGGGTAACAGGAGAAAAGCACCCCATAATGTGCTCCCCATTTTCTCCTGAATACGGCAACACCCATATGTGGTGGTAAACTGCTGTGGGGGCACATGGCAGGACTCAGAACAGAAGGAGCGCCATATGGATTTTACAACACAGATTTTGATGGATTGGTTTGTGGGAGCCATTGATTTTTATTTTTTTGAGTTATTGTCTTATGTGCTCATTTTTTGCGGGACGAGATGACGGTTTGATTGGTATCATTTTGGGGTAAATATGCCTTTTTGATCGTGTGGTATTACACTTTTTGTGAGGCAAGGTGAAAAAAATGGCTGTTATGGCATAGTTTTTGAAAAATTTTTTTTACAGCATTCGCCCGGGGGGCCACCTCTTCTAATATTTTTATAGAGCAGGTTGTTACGGATGCGGCAATACCCAAACTTTTTTATTTTTAGAATATTTTACACATTAGATTTATTTTTGAACAGAATAAAATCTTTTTTTTGTGTTGCCATTTTCAGAGAGACATATTTTTTTTATTTTTCCGGGCGATTGTCTCAGGTAGGGTATCATTTTTACGCGGCACATGAAGAGTTAATGCGCTGGCATCTGTGTTTTCACCGATGCTGGCGCATTCAGCATGGGTCCGGCACCTGGGCACAGCCGGACCCACGCCGCTGATCTGCAGGATCTGCGCCCGCCCGATCAGAGTGCCGTACATGTAGGACTCTAAGGGTTAATGTAAGTGGTAAATTTGAGTCGATATAAACCTCTTTTATTTATAAAAACATCATAAATATATGGAAAATGTGGGAAACTTAGCAATTTTCAAAATTTCATTTGAATTGCTCTTCTTTATTACATTACATTCCCCATATGTCTACTTTATGTTTGCATCATTTTGTAAATTTCATTTTATTTTTTAGGATGTTAGAAGGCTCAGAATTTTAGAAGCAATTCTTAAAATGTTTAATAACATTTCCAAGACCTACTTTTTAACGACCAGTTCAGGTCTGAAGTCACTTTGAGGGGCTAAAATAATATAAACCACCCATAACTGACCCCATTTTACAAACTACACCCCTAAAGGTATTCAAAACTGATTTTTACAAACTTTATTAACCCTTTAGGTGTCCCGCATGAATTAAAGCAAAATGTAGATGAAATTTCGAAATTTCACTGTAACATAGCAAGGGTTAACAGACAAACAAACCTCAAGATTTATTACCCTGATTCTATAGTTTACAGGAACATGTGATTGTACGGGGTAAACTGCTGTAAGGGCACACGGCAGGGTACAGAAGGAAAAGAGCGCCATATGGTTTTGGAGGGCAGATTTTCCTGGACTAACTTTTAGGCACCATGTCACATTTGAAGCCCTCCTGATGCATCTTAGAAACTCACAAAAAGTGACCCCATTTTGAAAACCACAGGATGAAGCGTTTCATTGGTATTATTTTGGGATACATATCATTTTTGATTGCTCGATTTTATGCTGTTTGTGGGGCAAGGTAACCAAAAAAATGGCTGTTCTGGCACTGTCTTTATTTTAATTTTTTAAGATGTTCACCTGACAGGTTAGATCAGGTGCTATTTTTATAGAGTTGCAGTTGTTACAGGCGCAGCAATACCTAATATATCTATGTTTTTTCTTTGTTTCAGTTTACATAATAAAAATTTTTTGAAAATCATGTTTTTGTGCGTCCACTTTCTAAAAGCCATATATTTTTTATTTTTTTGGCAATTCTCATGCAGGGGCTATTTTGGTCCATATTGGACTTTTTGATCGCTTGGCTTTACGCTTTTTTGATGTAAGGTGACAAAAAAATGGCTTTTTTGGCACCGTTTTTTTAGGGCATTCACCTTAGAAGGTAGATAATGTGATATTTTTATAGTTGTTACAGACATGGCGATAGCTATTACGTCTATTTTTCTTATTTTATTTCTGTTTTACACCATAAAAGCATTTTTGAAAAAAAAATCATGTTTTTGTCTCTCCATTTTCTAAAAGCCATATATTTTGGCGATTGTCTCATGAAGGGGCTCATTTTTTTGCAGGACGAGGTGACGGTTTGATTGGTACTATGCTGTTCTATATTGGGCTTTTTGATCACTTGGCATTACATTTTTTTATGTAAGTTGACAAAAAATGGCCTTTTTGGCACAGTCTTTATTTTTTATTTTTTACAGCATTCACCTTAGTGGGGTATACCATGTGATATTTTTATGAAGAGATACAGTGTATGTCTATTTTTTCATTCTATTTCGGTATTACATGTGAGCACAATCCGTTTTCTTCTGCCTTCCCAGCAAGGCTCCTGATTCGATAAATGAATATACGAGCTCGGAAGAAACAGACAGGACCCAGCTATGGTCTCAAGCAATTTCCCGCCTTTATTATCAAAACATACGATCTTATAGATAATAGGACAAAGGAGGCACCCCGCCAGGGGGGTGGAGATTGAAACTAGTAATTTGATTAGTTATTCGTATAAGGCAATACTTCCGGACCATACTAACGGAACCTTATCTCAAGGTTAGCATTCTTTAGCAACATCATCTGAAACCACCACCAGAAAGAACAGAACCTGCCGGCCTTAAAGCTACAGGGCATACACAACTTGACCAAAGGTTACCACAGTTCAGACCGTTTCCATCACATACAAAATAAAAACATTTTTGAAAACAAAAATCATGTTTTTGTGTCTTCAATTTCTCTGAAAGCCATATTTTTGGGGCAATTGTCTTATGTAAGGGGCTCATTTTTTGTGGGATGAGGTGATGGTTGGATTGGTACCATTTTGAAACAGCAGCAGTCACAGTTCATGAGGGGGGTTGGCACACTGTATAATAAGCAGCAGCAGGCACAGTTCATGGGGGGGTGGCACACTGTATAATAAGCAGCAGCGGGCACAGTTCATGGGGGGTGGCACACTGTATAATAAGCAGCAGCAGGCACAGTTCATGGGGAGGTGGCACACTGTATAATAAGCAGCAGCAGCAGGCACAGTTCATGGGGGGTGGCACACTGTATAATAAGCAGCAGCAGGCACAGTTCATGGGGGGTGGCACACTATATAATAAGCAGCAGCAGGCACAGTTCATGAGGGGGGTGGCACACTGTATAATAAGCAGCAGCAGGCACAGTTCATGGGGGGGTGGCACACTGTATAATAAGCAGCAGCAGGCACAGTTCATGGGGGGGTGGTCACACTGTATAATAAGCAGCAGCAGGCACAGTTCATGGGGAGGTGGCACACTGTATAATAAGCAGCAGCAGGCACAGTTCATGGGGAGGTGGCACACTGTATAATAAGCAGCAGCAGGCACAGTTAATGGGGGTGGCACACTATATAATAAGCAGCAGCAGGCACAGTTCATGAGGGGGGTGGCACACTGTGTAATAAGCAGCAGCAGGCACAGTTCATGGGGGGTGGCACACTGCATAATAAGCAGCAGCAGGCACAGTTCATGGAGAGGTGGCACACTGTATAATAAGCAGCAGCAGGCACAGTTCATGGGGAGGTGGCACACTGTATAATAAGCAGCAGCAGGCACAGTTCATGGGGAGGTGGCACACTGTATAATAAGCAGCAGCATGCACAGGTAATGGGGGGGTGGCACACTGTATAATAAGCAGCAGTAGGCACAGGTAATGGGGGGGTGGCACACTGTATAATAAGCAGCAGCAGGCACAGGTAATGGGGGGTGGCACACTGTATAATAAGCAGCAGCAGGCACAGTTCATGGGGGTGGCACACTGTATAATAAGCAACAGCAGGCACAGTTCGTGGGGGGTGGCACACTGTATAATAAACAGCAGCAGGCACAATCCATGGGGAAAGAATTGCACACTATATAAATGGCAGCGGGCACAGTTTATTGGGTGAACACAGGTAATGGGGGGGTGGCACACTGTATAATAAGCAGCAGTAGGCACAGGTAATGGGGGGTGGCACACTGTATAATAAGCAGCAGCAGGCACAGGTAATGGAGGGTGGCACACTGTATAATAAGCAGCAGCAGGCACAGTTCATGGGGGTGGCACACTGTATAATAAGCAGCAGCAGGCACAGTTCGTGGGGGGTGGCACACTGTATAATAAACAGCAGCAGGCACAATCCATGGGGAAAGAATTGCACACTATATAAATGGCAGCGGGCACAGTTTATTGGGTGAACACATGTAATCAGATTTCCGATATTCTGTTCCAGCATAGCCAGGGCAGGTAGTGGGAGGGGCTAGGACATGGGGACCCAATTCAGATTCTTGCTACGTGGCCCAATGATTTCTATGTATGCCCCTGCCGGCCACGTTAAATTTATGACAGGTAGGGCCTGCCACACAGCAGAGGACAAGCAACATAAGGCCCGCCATCCCATATAATATAGTGTTATGTGCTGCTGGCTTCTTCTCCTTGACACTGTGCTATTGGTTAGGAGACTTGACATGGCGGCACTTTGTGGCTGAGGTATGCAGGCAATGCCTGCCCAGGAAACCAGAGGAGCCAGAACCAGACCAGAAGGAGAACAGGAGATGAGTCACCATTGGAGAACAAAGGCACGGCAACTGCTGTATTCAGTGTTTCTGCAAATATTTGCCTTGTCTGGGAGGTCGCATAATAGAGAGGGCATCCTGGTGGTCATGGGCATTGTGGGTATGGGAGGGGAGAGGCGCTCAGGCATGTATTAGCAGTGGTTATTATGGCACGCATATACGCAGGCACTCAATGCCAGGATGATCCTTGCTTATGTACTTGTGCCACAATAAGAATGCATCTGCCAGGCAGCCATCCCAGCCTCTGCCCACTCCTTCCTCCGCCAGCCTCCTGTACTATAGCATGCAGAACCAGGAAGCACTAGTACATGGTGGAGCAGCATGGTGCCTAAAAGTTAGTCCAGGAAAATCTGCCCTCCAAAACCATATGGCGCTCTTTTCCTTCTGTACCCTGCCGTGTGCCCTTACAGCAGAGCAGGGAGAGGCTGCCATGTACTGCATGCTATAGTGCAGGAGGCTGGCAGAGAAAGTAGTGGGCAGAGACTGGGATGGCTGCCTGGTAGCTCCATGATGAAGCCTTGAAGTGCAGACTGACGTTTGGGGTGCTGTGTGGACCTTTTAAGAGATTTTAGGGTTTGTCCACCTTTTTTTCAGACCCCACCCAGGTGACCAGTCATTGGCTGCAGCGATCACATGTCCCGCTGCAGGGAGACCCAGGAACTGCTAAAAATGACAGTGAAATAAATAATAAAATAATAAAACAAGTCACAAAATATTAAACATTCAAACCATCCCAATTTTTGCTGGGGGTTCACAAATGTGCTGTGGGGCCCAGTTGTAGTACCCCAGAGAGGGCACTACCATTCTTACACCTAACTACTGTCTCTAATGGCTAGCAAGCAATGTCATCTGTGTACGGTATTTAATTCCAGGTCCTCTGATGCTGTGACTTAAAGGGGTTATCCAGTACTATAAACTGCCCCCCCCCCCCATTTGCGGGGCCCCTTAGAGGGAAAATAGTTACCCAATTCCCTGCGGTGCTCCTGTTCAGCGCACCACCACTGCTGCAGCCAATGGCAGGCGGCTATGGGGATGAGCCTCCCTAGCCTTACCCGCGATGCTAGGGAGGCTTGTCCCCGCCCCCGTCTGTCATTGGTTGCTCCACTCCCAACATCGGATGTTTTAATCCGTGTACAGGGAGAAGCAGCAGCGGCAGTGCAGGGACCAGGAGCACCACAGGAAGTGGGGTAAGTATATTCCTTCTGAGGCGCTAGGCACATGGGGTGACTGTTTATGATATTGGCTAACCCCTTTAATAATATGTATGTTATGTAACTGTTATGACATATAATGTGTCTGATTGTCCAGCAGGTGGCAGTGTATCTGGAAGAGAGTACCTTTAGATAGAATGAAACTTACTATTCCATTCTCCCCCTTTAGGGCAGAAGTGGGCTATTCCTGCTTCCTACCAAGGGAGGGGTTGGATGAAGCTATAATGGAGTCGAGAGAAGTAGAGAATTGGAGTTGCGAGTTAAAGCAAGCAAGTCAAGCAGCACGGTGTGGTGAGGGAGGGTGGTTCCCCCCACTGCTGCAGGAGCTTTGGGAAAGTAGCTCAGACAGCAGCCCACTCCTGATATATAAAAAGGACTTAGTACTTCTGGGAGACAAAAAGGAGCCAAAGACCCCCTACAGGGGTGACAGGATACCTCACTCTCATAAGAACCGATAACTGAAACTGATATGAACCAGACTGATGCCATAGATTAGCACAGCAGCAGAGAGATAAAGTGAAGTATTCAAGTTTACCAGCCAGTTAACCCTTAGCCTGCTGGAGCCAGAAAGATCAAGTATTATTTGGATGACACAAGTTTATTCAAGTAAAAAACTCCTACTCCAACTACAACTCCTTTGTTGCTGCGGAGCCTAACCCTAGTGAGCGACAGTATCCATGTAGGAGCACCGTGGCAGAAACTAGGGCCAGGTTGGGCCATAATAGAGTACTGGTTACAAGCCTGGTCAGAAATGACATGATATGTCTGATGCTATATTTGAGTTAGACCATGGATACATTACACATGACTGATACATGGACCATACCATTCTACTGCATATAGGGGTCAACTGCCTGATATAAGAAAGGTACTGTATGCAGGCAGAATTTTAAATACATTATATTAGAAAATAGTATGATGCTGTATTACATAAACAAATAAGATGAAAATAATACAAACTGGAATACCCCTTTAAAATGTGCCTTATTATCAAGGCCCAGACTACAAAGGGTTAAACCAACAGCATTTCCCGGTGATTATTTTGTGCTTGGATCCTCAGGTTATTTCTCGAGGCTGAACTTCCAAGGATCCTCACGTTTCACTGGTTTCTTCAAGAAGAGACAAGTTAATGGTTGGAGTTTCCCCTGGACAAAAGCTTTCTCTCCGACCTCAGAGATTTCCCCGATCACTGGAGACGACCATTGTGAAGCCGCTTTCAGATTTACAAAAGAAAAAATTACAGCTTTGTCAGCAGCTGCACGTGGACAAAGAAGTGAGAACGACACAAACTATCTTTGATTTTAGCCTCTGGCAGTCATTACTTTTTTCATTCTCTAGTTCGGAAATCCGTATCAGGATGTTTTTTATGTTTTTGTACCTTGTTTAATTTATGGTCATTTTTATTTTGGCAAAACTACAAAAAAAAAAAAAAAAGATTCCCCTGCTGTTTGTATTACTGTGATTTTTTTATGTCATACATCAGTCATCATCATGAGACAGATCTGCCATCAGTCATGTGAAAAATACACCGGACAGGAGGGCGACTCAAGGGTTTACTGTACAGTATAGCACATTAGTACATCATACCGCAGAATGCCCAATGGATAGATGGATGGACAGATAGATAGATAGATAGATAGATAGATATGAGATAGATAATAGATAGATAGATAGATAGATAGATAGATAGATAGATAGATAGATAGGAGATAGATAGATAGATGATAGATAGATAGATAGATAGATAGATAGATAGATAGATAGATAGATAGATAGGAGATAGATCAATAGATAGATATGAGATAGATAATAGATAGATAATAGATAGATAGATAGATAGATAGATAGATAGATAGATAGATATGAGATAGATAGATAGATAGATAGATAGATAGATAGATAGGAGATAGATAGCTAGATAGATAGATAATAGATAGATATGAGATAGATATAAGATAGATAGATAGATAGATAGATAGAAGATAGATAGATAGATAATATAGATAGATAGATAGATAGATAGATAGATAGATAGATAGATAGATAGATAGATAGATAGATAGATAGATAGATATAAGATAGATAGATAGATAGGATAGATAGATAGATAGATAGATAGATAGATAGATAGATGATAGATATGAGATAGATAGATAGGAGATATATATGAGATAGATAGATAGATAGATAGATAGATAGATAGATAGATATGAGATAGATAGATAGATAGATAGATAGATAGATAGATAGATAGATATGAGATAGATAGATATAAATATAGATAGAAAGGAAGCAGCACTATCCAAGGCAGGGTGCAAAATCCTTCTAAGACCTGGGACCAAGGCCTGTGATACCATAGACACGATAAAGGAAGGCAGCACTCCAAGTTTCAAAAAAGCAAGTGGTTTATTCACCCATCCAGCAGGTGGGTGAATAAACCACTTGCTTTTTTGAAACTTGGAGTGCTGCCTTCCTTTATCGTGTCTATAGATAGATAGATAGATAGATAGATAGATAGATAGATAGATAGATAGGAGATAGATAGATAGCTAGATAGATAATAGATAGATAGATATAAGATAGATAGATAGATAGATAGATAGATAGGAGATAGATAGATAGATAGATAGATAGATAGATAGATAGATAGACAGATAGATATGAGATAGATAGATAATAGATAGATAGATATAAGATAGATAGATAGATGATAGATAGATAGATAGATAGATAGATAGATAGATAGATAGATAGATAGATAGATATTTGATATCTATCTCATATGTGTCTATGTCATTATCTATCTATCTATCTATCTACATGTATCCACATGGGTGAATAAAAGTATTTTTTTCATTTGTACTGATTTTCGAGTGCTGCCTCTTTGCTATTATTCTATTCTATTTTATCTATCTTTCTAGCTTATAGCTATATATCTATTATCTATCTATGTAATATCTATCTATCTATCTATGTATGTAATATCTATCTATCTATCGTGGTGTCTCACATGGTGAAGTATACGGCGTTTCACAGGGTGAAGTAATTGAGGGTGTCTGTGTGTCTCCCAGGTCCCTGACATATGCTGAGGAAAGCTATTTAGGAAAGGGTTAAACCTCTAGCCTCCTGATGAGGTGCACCCTATTTAACCAGGCGGTCCACCTCACTTGGTCTCTTGGCCGGGGGAGAGGGAGAAGCCGTAACTCTCCGAGAGACCCTGAATGTCCTGTGCAAGGAAACTTCAAGAATCCCCGGGTGCTGTACAGACTATGTGTTTGGTTGGACTGAGGACAGCTCAGCCACGTCCTAGAGACGGACCTGATGTTCAGTCAGAGCCTGGACGAGGCGCGGTGCTGTGGTTATGGTTTTGTTTTATGAGGTCAGTTTAACCCCTTCATTTTTCACCTGAAGGACCAGGCCAAACTTTGGAAATCTGTCATGTGTCACTTCATGTGGTAATAACTTTGGAACGCTTTTACTTATTAAAGCCATTCAGAGACTGATTTCTCCTGGCACATTGTACTTCATGTTAGTGGTAAATCTGAGTGAATATGAATCAACTTTATTTATATATAAAAAAAAAAAAAAATTCTTGAAAATATGGAAAAATTAGCAATTTTCAAAATTTTATTTTCCCTGCTTTTAAGGGCCCGTTCACACAATTTTGCGGAACAGATGGAGCCCCGTTCACTTCAATGATAGTGGGCAGCTGTGGCTCTGTGCCATGGCCCCACAAAAAAAAAAAAAAAAAGAACTTGTCCTATTCTTGTCTGCAATAGTGGACAAGAATAGACATTTTGAATGGGGCGCCGGGCTGTATGTTCTGCAAATTGCGGAACACACGCTGGGCGGCATCCATGGTATTACGGATCTGCATTTTTGTGGATCCGCAATGCCACGCCCGTCTGAACGGCCCCTAAGGGAGGTGGTAATACCTGACAAAATAGTTATTACTTTACATTCCCCATATGTCTACATCATGTTGGCATCATTCTGTAGATGTAATTTTATTTTTTCCGGACGTTAGAAGTCAATGTAGAAGCAATTCTTAAAATTTTTAAAGATATTTTAAAAACCCACTTTAAGGACCAGTTCCGTTATGACGTCACTTTGTGGCACTTACATATTAGAAACCACCCATAAATGACACCTTTTTAGAAACCACACTCCTCAAATTATTCAAAAAACGATTTTTACAAACTTTGTTAACCCTTTAGGTGTTCCACAAGAATTAAAGGAAAATGGAGATGACATTTCTAAACTTTTTTGGCAGATATTTCATTTTAATCCATTATTTCCTGTAACTAATCAAGGGTTAACAACCAAATAAAACTCAATATTTATTATCCTGATTCTGCAGTTTATAGAAACACCCCATATGTGGTCATAAACTGCTGTATGGGCGCGCGGAAGGGCACAGAAGGGAAGGAGCAGCGGCGTACGGTTTCTGGAGGGCAGATTTTGCTGGACAGAACTATCAATAATATGCTTTTTGTGAGGAAAGATACAAAAAATAACTCCCAGAATATGGTCTCCAGGTAAGTGCACTTATTAACATATAAAATGTAACTTTTAATAGATAAATTAAAACGGTGTGTCCGATAGCTACTACACACTGTAAAAAAGGACCTATGCTCAAACAAGTAAGACAATATATGACATATATAGCACCAAGGCCAAATAATCAAACAGCAGCCCACAAAACAACTTATGCAGTACTCTTTGATGATAATAATGTAACGATCTTACCCGTCCAGGTAGTAACATGAGTAATAGATCCTGCTTGGTACCGCAATGCAGGCTGTTAGGACCAAAAAGGGGGGTTAAAGGCAATTGTTCAGCAAGAATCTACTGTATAGTGAACAGATAGGGGCATGGGCACCAACCCTATTATAACCCTGATAGAGTAGGGTGAGGGAACTAACACGTGCCCTGCCTATCTATACGGGGCAACCCATGATGGTTGGGGGCCCCGTCAGGATGCCTTTCCCTATATCCCGGACCTAACCCTCAATATTTGAAAAAACAAAAAAATTGGTGCCCACTCCCGACGTGGCACGTTTCTGTCAAAGGACTCGTCAGGGGAGTATGACTACTAAGTTACCAACAAGGTGCTAAATAGATAAAAGGGTTAATCATGGGATATGGTTCACGTGGTGACACCATCCCATTCAATCACACAGAGCCAGTGGGCTACTATGTCTATGTAGTAGGAGCCAGCCAAAAAGTAATGTCAATTCTACTGCTTAAGTTAACCCATAATAGGGGCAGATGACATTGATGGTGCTAGGTCTCCCAGACCCTCGGTGCGAGGTGATGAACCAAAGTTATGGAGCCAATATGTTACCTGTCTGAGGCAGCTTTAAATGGACGGAGTCCGCGCGCCTCCCGAGTGGAACCGCCCCTCCCGCAGCGTCACCAGGGCCGACCACGTGACAAGTCACATGATCGGAACCCGATCTCTGATGATGACGCGACGGGAGAAGGCGGATCAAACAGAATAGGGGAAGAAGCGCAGAGAGTTCAACTACGCCCACTAACTGTGACGCTCCATCCCAGAGCGTCCATGGTAACGGCCATGATTTGGCAAAGTATGAGGGGCATTCAGAGGCCGTAACTCTCAAAAATAACTGGTGATTAGCGACACAGACAATCAAGCAACCAATCATACAGGGTGGCCATACTAACTATCAAAAGATAAATCATCATGATGACTAGCAACCCATGAAGGCTACTATGACATATATTCCATCAATAGGGGGCCACCCAGGGGGAAAGGGGTAGGTGATGGAAAAATACTGGACCGTCCCTCAAATGTGAGGATGAAGGGCAGTCCCCCCAACGATGTACAGGGCAAGTGCAACTGTCTGAAGAGTGTCATGAAGACCGGATATCGTTGAGGTGTTCTCCTACCCTTCTCCTTAGCTCCCTAATCGTCTTCCCGATATATTCAAGACCACACTCACATATTATCCTGTAGATCACACCACGTGACCTACAGTTAATAAAATGTCGAATGGTATAGATCCTTCCAGTGACATTACTTGTAAGGAGCTAAGGAGAAGGGTAGGAGAACACCTCAACGATATCCGATTACAGAAGGATACTCCTGTGTCCCGGCATGTGCATCAAGTACATAATGGACGTGCCAAGGTGGTCTTCATGGGGATTGATTTGGTCAAACCCCCTGCACGTGGTGGAAATTGGGACCAAATCATACTCCAGCGTGAAGCCAGATGGATATATTGCCTCAGACAGGTAACATATTGGCTCCATAACTTTGGTTCATCACCTCGCACCGAGGGTCTGGGAGACCTAGCACCATCAATGTCATCTGCCCCTATTATGGGTTAACTTAAGCAGTAGAATTGACATTACTTTTTGGCTGGCTCCTACTACATAGACATAGTAGCCCACTGGCTCTGTGTGATTGAATGGGATGGTGTCACCACGTGAACCATATCCCATGATTAACCCTTTTATCTATTTAGCACCTTGTTGGTAACTTAGTAGTCATACTCCCCTGACGAGTCCTTTGACAGAAACGTGCCACGTCGGGAGTGGGCACCAATTTTTTTGTTTTTTCAAATATTGAGGGTTAGGTCCGGGATATAGGGAAAGGCATCCTGACGGGGCCCCCAACCATCATGGGTTGCCCCGTATAGATAGGCAGGGCACGTGTTAGTTCCCTCACCCTACTATATCAGGGTTATAATAGGGTTGGTGCCCATGCCCCTATCTGTTCACTATACAGTAGATTCTTGCTGAACAATTGCCTTTAACCCCCCTTTTTGGTCCTAACAGCCTGCATTGCGGTACCAAGCAGGATCTATTACTCATGTTACTACCTGGACGGGTAAGATCGTTACATTATTATCATCATAGAGTACTGCATAAGTTGTTTTGTGGGCTGCTGTTTGATTATTTGGCCTTGGTGCTATATATGTCATATATTGTCTTACTTGTTTGAGCATAGGTCCTTTTTTACAGTGTGTAGTAGCTATCGGACACACCGTTTTAATTTATCTATTAAAAGTTACATTTTATATGTTAATAAGTGCACTTACCTGGAGACCATATTCTGGGAGTTATTTTTTGTATTGTTTCAATAAGTGCTGTTAGGGAACGTTATCAGATTCTCTTTGCTACATTATTTTGTGAGGAAAGGTTACAAAAAAATGGATGTTCTGGCACAGTTGTTATTTTTTTTTTCAGTGTTCACCCGAAAGGTTAGATCACGTGATATTAACCACTTCAAGTCTGCCCATTGACTATAAACGTCCTAGTAGTGGATCTCTATCTCTGAATGGACGTTTTAAAACGTCCTTGAGCTTTGCCCCCTGTGTGCAGCACCTGTACATAGAAGCTCCATGACTCAGCTGCCTCCTGACAGCCAAGAACATGGAGCTTTAACCTAAGACCTTTTTTCCTGGTCTCCAGGCTTTTGATCACTCTGACAAGCTGTCAAAGCAATCACAAATGCTTGTACTATCTCCCTCTCATTACTGCCGGTCACAGAGCAGTTTACAACCTCATATGGGGTGTTTCTGCAAACTTCAGAATCAGGAAAATAAATATTCAGGTTAGATTTGCAGTTTACCCTTGTTATCTTATAGGAAATATTAATTAAAAATTGAAAATCTGCAAAAAATATATTTATTTTTAAATTTTCTGTTTTAATTCTTGTGGGAAATCTAAAGGGTTAACAAACTTTGTAAAATCAGTTTTGATTACATTGGGGGCTGTAGTTTCTAAAATATGTTCATTTATGGGAGGTTTCTATTATTTAAGCCCCTCAAAGTCACTTTAGAACGGCAAAGGTCCTTTAAAATTAACTATTGGAAATTTTCATGAAAATCTTAAAAATTACATTTAAAATTTGAAGCCTTCTAACGTCCTAAAAAAATAAAATTACATTTCCAAAATTATGCCAACATAAAGTGGACATATGGTGAATGTTCATTAATAACAATTTTATTAGATATCCCTATGCAACTTAAAAGCAGAGAAATTAATATTTGAAAAATTGTGATTTTTTTCCAAATTTTCAGTAAATTTAGGATTTTTTATAAATAAAGGTAAAATATATTGACTCAAATTTACCGTTAACATGAAGTACAATGTGTCACGAGAAAACATTCTCAGAATCGCTTGGATAAGTAAAAGCGTTCCAAAGTTATTACCACATAAAGTGACACATGTCAGATTTGCAAAATTAGGCCTGGTAAGGAAGGGGGTAAATGGCCCGGATGGGAAGTGGTTAATGTAGATATGTAATATGTGTATTTTTTTTTATTTCATTTTGGCACAATAAAAGCATTTTTTGCAAAAAAAAATCATGTTTTTGTGTCTCAATTTTCTGAAAGCCATTTTTTTAAATTTCTTTAATTTTGTCTTCTGTAGGGGCTCATTTTTTGCGGGATGAGGTGGCTGTTTGATTGATATTACATTTTTTACCATTTTTTGGGAAGTGTGGTGGGCAAAATTGCAATTCTATCGTTGGCAGTCACCATGCGGTAAAAGTAACGTGATCCTTTTATAGATCAAGTTGTAACGGATGCGGCGATACCAAACATGTTTAGTGCTTTTGATTTTTTTCAATTTTTAAGAAATTCAACTGATGGGGGCCGGCCACAGTTTGCAGTGGGGAGGGGGATTTGGGGTATAAAAAAAACTTTTTTTATACAGTTAACAAGGTTCTGATCCCCACAGTCCTTTTGCCTTAACCTTTTGCTATGTATAGACTAGCCAACCAGAGCCCGGGAACGCCCTCATTGGTCTGGGGCCAGTTAGATGAGATCCCTGACTTTGGGTAACAGCCGGTATCTCTGTGCTGTCATCATGTCTACAGACATGGTGACAGGTTGCTTCCTTGACGAACTGTACATAGTGGCTTAAGGGGTTAAACGCTCTTGTGCCTCCTTGTATGCAATAGACTGACTATTCCCCTCCCTCTCACCCCCGGAAAGGTGAGCTCGCAAGACAACTTGTCACTCTATCTATCTATCTATCTATCTATCTATCTATCTATCTATCTATCTATCTATCTATCTATCTATCTCCTATCTATCATCTATCTATCTATCTATCTATCTATCTATCTATCTATCTATCTATCTCATATCTTTCTATCTATCTATCTATCTATCTATCTATCTATCTATCTATCTATCCCATATCTTTCTATCTATCTTTCCTTCTATTGATTGCGGCTCCACATTAGTCTTCATGCACACAGCCGTGTGCGTATTTCGGTCCACACATCTGTGGTATACCGACACATTCCATATTACTTTTCCCTTCCATCAGTAGAAATCTCTTCTCTCATCCACTGTGCAGAGCAGAACAGGACACGCTCTCTCTACAGGTATAACACGGGTGTGCACGCCCCCATAGAGATGATTTTGTCAGTGTGCCTTCCGCAGATGGTAAACACATTGTGTGAATGAGGCCTTATAATGACCATGTGTGACTGCAGGGAACCTCATGGGGGAGACTTATGACACTGTCAGAAAGAAAAACCTGTCTTTGTTGCCGATAGCAACCAATCACAGCACAGCTTTCATTTTGTGTTCTGCACTTGAAAAATGAAAGCTCCACTGTGATTGGTTGTTATGGGCAACAACATTTTATGAAACTGTGAGAAGCTACCGTGTTTCCCCGAATATAAGACCCCCCCGAAAGTAAGGCAGGGTAGGGGGGTGCCAAGGGTTCTCCAATGTAAGGCACCCCCCGATTGTAAGGCCGCTATCGGGGGGGGGGGGGGTCTGTGAGGAATGTAAGGCCGTCTATGGTGGGGGGTGGCTGGGGAATGTGTTCAGGCCCCTCCATGCTGTCATACTCGCCTGCCTGCGGGCTTCTTGTGGCCGGCTCCGCCATTCACCGTCCCTGTCACTGTCCTTGCAGCTCGAAGCTGATTGGCCATCAGCTCGAGCTCTGATTGGCCGATCAGCCGCGACGTCACGGCCCTGCAGGCTCGCAGCTGATTGGCCAGCGTCCCCTGCAGCAGAAGGCTCCCACCGGCACCGCAGAGGAGATCGTAAGGGTGTGTGTATGGGGCTGCGTGTGGGTGGTGGCAGCACATGGGCAGAGTGGGGGTGCACAGTGCAGTGGGATCATGCACACAGGGATGGGGGAGCTGCAGGGGATCATGCACACAGGGATGGGGGAGCTGCAGGGGATCATGCACACAGGGATGGGGGAGCTGCAGGGGATCATGCACACAGGGATGGGGGAGCTGCAGGGGATCATGCACACAGGGATGGGGGAGCTGCAGGGGATACTGTACCAGAAACAATGCTGATACCGTACAGTATATTTTTACCCCCAGATGAGCACTTCCGGTTCAGGCAAAAGAAAGAGCTACTCCGTGGAGTACAAAAAAGGGATAGTGGAAGAATCCCGGGGCAAAAATCTTGCTGAATTCTGCAAGCAGAAAATGCTGACTGAACGGGGTTACATACGGTATTGAGACTGTTCCTGACTGTTCATTGTTCATTATTTGCATGTTACACATGGAAATACCGTATTAAAACGGTAGTAGCAAGATATTCTTGAGACATTTGTTTATTTGTTTGGCCATACTGTTCAGCCTGTTATTAAATGTCAATTTTATTGTTAAAAAAAGTGTCATTTTTTTTTGTCTAATGTAAGGCCTCCCCGAAAGTAAGGCAGGGTGGGACTTTTGGGGGTAAATTTAATGTAAGACAGGGCCTTACTTTCGGGGAAACACGGTAGAAACCAATCAATTGGATCCTGAAGAATGAAGAATGAAAGGTGGAATCTGATTGGTTAATCAGATCTGATTGCTATCGATAAGCAATGCAGTTTCCTCTCCCCCTACAATCTCCTTGCGTTGTCTGCCTCTCACTGTACATTTGGGGTCATAGCACTGTACGGCTGTAGAATAATCTGTTATTAAGGGGTATAACCGTACGCCATGTCGTGTAGTGGTGACAGGAGAACTGACAGATCTGATGAATCAGGGAGGCGCGAGGTTAGTTTCTGGGAACGTTGGGTGACAACCAATATGGCTCCCATTACAGCTCCCACGGGGATCATCACCCAGTGACCTAATGATTTACCCAGAGGCCTCCACCGACCTTAGCATGGTGCTCTGATCGGGCGGGTGCAGGAGCTGCGCTCTCTCGATCAGCGGCAGGGGCCCAGCTGTTACTGACCGCCGATGCTGGAGTATTAAAGGGGTTCTCCGGCCTTCACCTTACAATTGCTGGATAAATCTAACCTGTGGAGGGAAGGTTAGTGGCCCTATACTTACCTTCCACAGTGGAGACAGTTCGGAGATCCGCCTCCCGGTCATGTGGTCCCTCCTGGCGGATTTTCTGTCTTCCGTCTTCTTCTCTTCCTTTCTCCAGCAGGAGATGGATCGTCACCAGTGATGTCACTGCCTCCTGCTGGAGAAAGCCGATGGTCTATGTGAAGCCTGTACTGACTCCTGCACAGCGCGATGTAAGCGCTGTGACATCATAGCGATCAGCTACAGGGGCGGAGTGCTGTGCTGTGTCACTGGGGGCACTTTGGATGGCACAATGAGGGCACTGCATGGCACAATGAGGGCACTGCATGGCACTAGATGTCACAAGGATGCATTGGATGGCATAATGGGCACTGGATGGCACATGTGGGGGAATGGATGGCACAGTTGGTGAACTGGATGGTACTATGGGCCCCTGGATGGCACAAGGGGGTACTAGATGGCAAAAAGGGGGTACTAGATGGCAAAAAGGGGGCACTGCAAGAAAAACTGGGGGTCAGTCAGCACATCCAAGTATGCAGGTGCACGTCACATGGCTGCAAATATGTTTTACCATTCTATTTTGCAGCCACACCTATGTGACGTGCACCTGCATACTTGGATGTGCTGACTGACCCCCAGTTTTTCTTGCAGTTTATGCGGAGGCATGGCTGACTCCATTTCGGTCGTGCACTCCTAACAACCTGTTTGCCTTACTGGCTGATTTTAATTAGTGCTAGTATAAAGCTGTGTCCTGCTCTCCCTATATGCATTGGAGACCAACTGGCACCAGGAGAGGTGGACTACAGAGTGGGCTCAGCATTATATGGAACCTGCATTCCCTGAGGGTAACAGAGGTCAGGGTGGCACCAAGGAGGTATTATATTGTGTGGGCTCGGCATGCATATGGAGCCAGCATTCCCTGAATTAGTGGAGGCCATTTTGGCACCATCAGAGGTACAATATAATGTCGGCTTAGCATGCATGTGGAGCCTGCATCCTCTGTAGTTAATGGAGGCTGCTATGGCACCTAGTGACTATGGCGCTTAGTGTTAGCTTCCCGTCTTAAAGAGATCGCCTTGATGTAGGGCAGACGGGCACAGATAATTTTTGTACAAAATTATTTGCCAAAAAGGGGGCAATGGATGGTACTAGGAGCACTGGAGGTCCCTGTTATGGGGGCACTGTGGAGGTCCCTGTTATGGGGGCACTGTGGAGGTCACTGTTATGGGGGGCACTGTGGAGGTCACTGTTATGGGGGGCACTGTGGAGGTCACTGTTATGGGGGCACTGTGGAGGTCACTGTTATGGGGGGCACTGTGGAGGTCACTGTTATGGGGGGCACTGTGGAGGTCACTGTTATTTGGGGGCACTGTGGAGGTCACTGTTATGGGGGGCACTGTGGAGGTCACTGTTATGGGGGGCACTGTGGAGGTCACTGTTATGGGGGGCACTGTGGAGGTCACTGTTATGGGGGGCACTGTAGAGGTCACTGTTATGGGGGGCACTGTGGAGGTCACTGTTATGGACGCTCAGTATAAGTGATAGGGCTCATGCACAGAACCTTACCAGTTTTGCAGTCTGCAAGTCGCTGATCCACTAAATAAGGATAATGTCCGTGTGTGATTCACATATTTTTGCAGTCCCATTGAATTCTATGGGTTTTAGATCTGCATTATGAGAACCAGAATAGGACATGTTCTATCTGTTGCATAACTGACATACGGATGTGGACGTCATCACGTCATCAGTGTTTTCTACATCCGTTTGTCAGTTCCAGTGAAGACAGAACATGTCCTATTCTAGTCCTCAACATGAGGTCCTCAAATTCAAGGAACTCAATGGGACTGCAAGAAATGTGGATTGCAAAATGGATACAGTCGTGTGCATGAGGGTTTAGATACACAGTTTAGCAGGCTGTATCATACAGGATGGGATTAGATACACAGTTCAGCAGACAGTATCATACAGGATGGGATTAGATACACAGCTCAGCAGACAGTATCATACAGGATGGGATTAGATACACAGCAGGCTGTATCACACAGGATAGGATTAGATACAGATCTGTGGACGGTCAGTGATGGGATTAGATACACAGCTCAGCAGGCTGTATCATATAGGATAGGATTAGATACAGATCTGTGGACTGTCAGTGACGGGATTAGATACACAGCTCAGCAGGCTGTATCGCACATAATATGATTAGATACACAGCTCTGCAGGCTGTATCACACAGCATAGGATTAGATACAGATCTGTGGACTGTCAGTGATGGGATTAGATACACAGCAGGCTGTATCACACAGGATAGGATTAGATACACAGCTTAGCAGACTGTATCACACAGGATAGGATTAGATACAGATCTGTGGACTGTCAGTGATGGGATGTAGACACTGAGTGAGAAGTAGACTCATGTCTGGCTGTGGTAACATGGAGACAGGAGTTGTAGTGGGCGGAGCTCCTGCAGACAGAGCAGTGTGGGGGCGTGGCCAGCCTGTGACT
Organism: Rhinella marina; assembly: GCA_900303285.1. Lineage (NCBI taxonomy): Eukaryota > Metazoa > Chordata > Amphibia > Anura > Bufonidae > Rhinella > Rhinella marina. The sequence goes on from ONZH01028057.1 coordinate 29,559, forward strand.
CATCACTGTGCAGTGCAGCCAGGCTTGTGTGTCAATAAAGTTATGTATTCAACAAATCAAGAAGAGGAGAAAGTAAACAGATCTGCCAGAATAATGTGATGTCTTCCAGAGGGGAAGGAAAGCTCAGACATGAAAAACAGGTATTGCATACCTCCCAAGTGTCCCTCTTTTTGACCCAAGTCCCTCTGTCCCTCTTTGATCCTTAAATGTCCCTCTTTCTGACCTGGGGAATTAATGTATAAATGTGCATTAACCCCTTCCCGACCATCGCCGTACATGTATGGCGCTGCGGGAAGGGACTTGCCATACTAGTACGCACAGCTCCTGCACCCGCCCGATCAGCTGCAGGGGACCGGCTGTGCCCAGTAGCCGGACCCCTGCTGCGTACGCCCACATCGGTGTTTTCACCGATGTGGGCGTATTAACCCTCGATGTGCCGCGGTCAGCGCTGACCACGGCACATGCGATGCGGGAGGAAGAGGAGTCCATCGGGTCCCCGCGCTGCTGTGACGGGGACCCGATGGCTCGGATAGCAGCCTGATGCCTGCTGCTATCCCTGCGTGTCTGTGCGATCCAGCCCCCTGGATCTCACAGGAAGCAGGCTGTAAGTGTATTACACTGAGTAATACACTTACAGCCAATGCATTACAATACAACAGTATTGTAATGCATTGTAAAGGGAATCAGACCCCCAAAAGTTAAAGTGAAAAAAAATAAAGTTTAAAAAAAAAAAAAGTTTCAAGTAAAAAAAAAAGTAAAAAGTACACTTTTCCCAAAATAAAGTTTTAAAAAATTGTAAAAAAAAGGGGAAAAAAGAAAAGTATACATATTAGGTATCGCCGTGTCCGTATCGACCGGCTCTATAAAAATATAACATCATCCACCCCGCCAGGTGAACGCAGTAAAAAAAACAAACAAAAAAACAGTGCCAAAACAGCTATTTTTTGGTCACCTTCCCTCACAAAAAGTGTAATAGCAGGCGATCAAAAAGGCGTATTTAACCCAAAATGGTACCAATCAAACCGCAAAAATGAGACTCTACATGAGACAATCGCCCGAAAAATTAAAAAAATATGGCTCTCAGAAAATGGCAACACAAAAAAAAAAGATTTTATTCTGTTCAAAAATAAATCTAACGTGTAAAACATTCCAAAAATAAAAATGTTAGACATATTGGGTATCGTCACGTCCGTAGCAACCTGCTCTATAAAAATATTACATAAGGTGGCCCCCCAGGTGAATGCTGCAAATTTTTTTTAAAAAAACTATGCCAAAACAGCTATTTTTTTCCCTCTTGCCTCACAAAAAGTGTAATAGTAGGCGATCAAAAAGGCGTATTTAACCCAAAATGGTACTAATTAAACAGTCATCTTGTCCCGCAAAAAATGAGACCCTACCTGAGACAATCGCCCAAAAAATAAAAAAAATATGGCTCTCAGAAAATAGCAACACAATTTTTTTTTATTCTGTTCAAAAATAAATCTAATGGGTAAAATTTAATAAAAATAAAAGTGTTAGACATATTGGGTATCGCCACGTCCGTAACAACCTGCTCTATAAAAATATCACATGATTGTCCCCCTCAGGTGAATGCTGTAATAAAAAAGTGTAATACCAAGCACTTAAAAAGTCTTATGTGCCCCAAAATGGTACCAATGGAAATGTCACCTCATCCCGCAAAAAATGAGCCCCTACATAAGACAACCACTTAAAAAATAAAAATCAATGGCTCCCGCAAACCAATTCATCAAAATCTGTTCTGCAAAATCCATATGGCGCTCCTTCCGTTCTGAGTCCTGCCATGTGCCCCCACAGCAGTTTACCACCACGTATGGGAGAAAATGGGGAGCACATTATGGGGTGCTTTTCTCCTTTACCCCTTGTGAAAATTTAAAATTTGGGGCTAAAGCAACATTTTATTGGAAGAAATGAAACTTTTGATTTTCACAGCCAAGTGTTTCCAAATTCCGCAAAACGCTTAGGGGGTCAAAGTGGCCAGTACTAGAGTTGAGTGAACGTGCTCGTAACAAGCACTGTACCGCTCGGCTCGCATGGGCGCAGGCAGCCGCTTCCGTCCTCCTCACCTGACGGAAGTGGCTGCCTGCTCCCATGTGAGCGCAGCGGAGGCGAGCGGTACAGTGCTCGTTACGAGCACGTTCGCTCATCTCTAGCCCGTACCCCCTTAATATATTCTTTGAAGGGTGTAGTTTCCAAAATGGGGTCACTTTTTGAGGGTTTCCACTCTAGGGGTACGTCAGGGTCTCAATGCCTAAAATCCATTCTAGCAAAATCTGCCTCCAAAATCCATATGGCGCTCCTTTCCTTCTGACCACTGCCACGTGCCCATAGAGCAGTTTACCACCGCATATGGTGTATTTCTGTAAACTGCAGAATCAGCGTAATAAATATTGAGGTTTAGTTTGCTGTTAACCCTTGCTGTGTTGCAAGAAAAAAATTAACATGAATAATCTACCAAAAAAGTGAAATTTTGAAATTTCACCCCATTTTCCTTTAATTCTTGTGGAACACCTCAAGGGTTAACAAAGTTTGTAACATCAGTTTTTTTTATAATTTGAGGGGTGTAGTTTCTAAAATGGGGTCATTTATGGGTGGTTTCCATTAAGTAAGCCCCTCAAAATCACTTTATATCTGAATTGGTGCTTAAAAAAATGGTTTTGGAAATTTTGTTGAAAAATTGCTTTTAAACTTCTAAGCCTTCTAACGTCCTAAAAAAGTAAAATGACATTTATAAAATGATGCCAACATAAAGTAGACATATAGGGAATGTAAAATAACTATTTTTGGAGGTATTGCTATGTATTTTGAAAGTAGAAAAATTGAAATTTGCTAATTTTTTAAAAAATTTTGCTAAATTTGATGTTTTTTTTATAAATAAAAATGAAATATTTTGCCACAAATTTACTACTGTCATGAAGCACAATATGTGACAAGAAAACAATCTCAGAATGGCCTGGATAAGTAAAGAGTTCTAAAGTTTTTACCACATGAAGTGACACATGTCAGATTAGCACTGGGCAGGAAGGTGAAAACAGGCCCGGGGTTGAAGGGGTTAATAAATGCATTAAATTGTTCCTTACTAAAGTGTTTGTAAGGTTTCTACCTGTATATTAGACCAGAACTTCATTATTTGGTGCAATTTGTACCTTAAAATATCTATAATCTGATGATTTATGTGCTAATATTTATATGGACATTGAAACGCAAGAAAAAAATTGCCGCAGGGTCTCCAGTAATTATGCTTTGGGTGGAGTTAGAGGCGTGGCCTAGTATGAAAAAAAACTGTTGTGATGTGCACCGCACACATTGTCCCTCTTTGCAATTTTCAAAAGTTGGGAGGTATGGTATTGGGGGCATATCTGAGGGGTGTTAGGAGCACAGAAAAAAAATTTTGATTTTGGGACCGGACAACCTCTTTAACCCCTCATATGTTGTGCTCAATGATGACAGCAGCATGTACAGGGTTTGCAGAGGGAGGGGGCTCGCTCTCTGGCGCCATCGGTCCGCCACACTGCTGTGACATGGGGCTAATGGCTGCAAAGTCATCCTGATGTTCTCCACAGGCCTCGTGGCCTTCTAGCTACATGACCCATAGGCTCACCGTCAGTATATTACAGACAGTTCAATGTCTTACAATACACAATTGTAGAGGGGATGAGACCCCCCAAAAGATGAAGTCTCATAGAGGGAAAAAAATATAAAGTAAAAAAAAAAAGTTAAGAAAAAAGAAAAGTTTCAAGTTCAAAAGGGCCCCTTTCTCCTGATCAAGCAATTTAACAATGAAAAAAATAACTAGAAATAAAATAGACATACTGGGATCGCCGCGTCCGTAACGACCAGCTCAACACAGAGATCATATAATCTACCCTAGCAGGTGAACTCCGTAAAAGAAAAAAGAAAGATAAAAACAGTGCCAGAATGGTCAATATGGGTATCATTGCGGCAATAATGACGATTTTATAAAAATATCACATGATTTACCCCGTCAGGTGAACGCTGTAAAAAAAATAAATGAATGAAACGGTGCCAGAGCAGCCATTTTTGGGTCAAATTAACTCACAAAAAGTATATCAAACAATCAAAAAGCTGCATGTACCCCAAAATGGCAGCAGTGAAAACGTCACCTCATCCCGCAAAAAATGAGACCCACACAAGACCATCACCAGAAAAATAAAAAACAATATGGCTCTTAGAAAATGGCAAAGCATAAATATGACTATTTTTGAATAATACTTTGTGTAAAAGTGGTAAAATAATATATATATATATATATATATATATATATATATATATATATATAATTGGTATCTGTAATCGCAATGACCACTGGAATAAAGTTAACGTGACGTTTTTTCCTCACGGTTTTTGCCGCAATCACAAAACCCAAAAACTAGTGATTGAGTTGCTGCCTTCTCTTTATCTTACTTCTCAAAAAGCAAAATAAAAAGTGATCAAAATGTCGTATGTACCCTAAAATAGAACTAATCCCACAAAAAAATCACATCGAGAGAAAAGTAAAAAACACATGGTTCTCAGAAAATGGCTGCTCTGGTCCTCAGAGGCTGGTCAATAGCAACATGGCGCCCATAAACCAATCCATCAATATCTGAGCTACAGATGTCAAAAGGGGGGGGGGGTGTTTCCCTTCTGAATCCTGAGCCAAACAGCCGTTTCCGTCCACATTTAAGGCATTTCCGAACCCAGTAGAACTCACTTAACACTGTAAAGGGTGTGGTGAGTCTCAGAAGGCACCAGCTGGACACGTAATATTGGCCACTGAAATGCTATATCTGTGAAAAACTTTTTTCATTCAATTTTATCAGTTATCATTTTACACTGTCCCCTGCTTATTGATTTCTGCAAGATGCCGGTGTTGTCAAAATTCTCACTTTGAGGGGAGCCGTTTCCAAAATGGGGTCACTTATTGAAGGTTTCCACTGTACAGGGCTCTGAAAATGTGATGTAGTGTCCGAAAACCATTCCAGCAAACTCCGCACTCCAAAAGCCAAATGGCGCTCCTTCCCTTCTGAGCCCTGCTGTTTGCCTATACAGCAGTTTACTCCCACGTTTCAGGTATTTCCTTACCCATTAGAATCCACCTAACAATTTAAGGGGTGTGGTATGGTGCACGATGGGCACAGCATATTGGGCACTGAAATGCCATTCCTGTGGAACAATAGTCATTTTTATTTTGTATGGTCCTCTGTGCATTAATTTCTACAAAATACCTATGGTGTCAAAATGCTCACTGCACCCATTGGTAAATTCTGTGAGAGGTGTGGTTTCTAAAATGGGGGTCACTAATTGAGAATTGCTTCTTTTTTTTAAATTCACCTCAGAACCTCTGCTGTTGTCGGCCAGTGCTGTATAAATCCCCAAACTAGACCTCAAATACACATGGTGCTCTTTCTCTTCTGAACCTTGTAGTGTGCCGATACAGTACGTTCAGAACACATAGTGGGTATTGTCATTCACGGAAAAAATGATGTAACAAAATTTGTGATGCTTTTTCTCCTATCACCACTTGTGAAAATGAAACATTTGAAGCTAAAAATACATATAACTGAAATACAACGTCATTTTTCATTTCATGTCCCCATTTTAAAAAAAAAAATCTGTGAAAAAAAGCATTCACTACATCCTTCGAAAGATTCCTAGAGGGTTGTAGTTTCCAAATTGGGGTTCCTTTTTGAGGGCTTCCACTGTAGGGGTACCTGAGGGTCTCTTGCAATACAAGGTAATTCCCCCATAAAACATACAATTTTAATAGATTCACTTAAAAGTATATCACACAAATCTCTATTTGAATATATATATCAATCTAGGATCCAGGTGGAGGGAATAAGGGAAGGGGTATCCTGTCCCTGGTGTACCCTAAAATTAGGACCTTAGCCCAGGGACACCTCTCTAATGGTGGAAGTGCCCTGTCCCCGTACCTGAGTCTATCTATCTCTATTAGGCCCTATTAGGGAATTAATGTGATAATGGGGATATCTATTCTAGTTGTTAGGATCCTGGATAGTAATACAGTAACAGCTTGGTATTGTGCATTTGCGCCACATGGGACGCCGAACACCATCTGACCACAGACTTTAGTGACTATCTCACAGTCTGCTGTTTGGCAGGGATAAGTACCCTTTTTGTTCCTCTCATTTTTGTGAATTTTAATGGGGAATTTATTATGATTATCCTTGCTCTTATCCTCATTATTTGTATTATTACCCCCTGAGGAGCCCACAAGCTGGGCGAAACGCATCAGGGTTCAGTACCAAGGTGTTACTGTATTACTATCCAGTGCGCTCCTTCCATTCAGTACCATGCTGTGTGCCCCTACAGCAACTTGCGACTACATATGGGGTGTTTTTGTAAACTTCAGGATCAGGGTTATCAATATTGTGGGGGGTTTCTTTGCTGTTAAACCTTGCTATGTTACAGGAAAAATGAATTAAAAATCTGTAAAATAAAATGATTAAATTTTTAAATTTCACCCCCTTTTTGCTTTAAAGGGTTATTCTCATTTTAGACAATGGGGGCATATCGCTAGGATATGCCCCCATTGTCTTATAGGTGCGGGTCCCACCGCTGGGATCCGCACCTATATCCAGAACGGAGCCCCCGAACTGAATGAGGGCGCACTGCGCATGCGCAGCCGCCCTCCATTCATTTCTATGGGGCTGCCGAAAATAGCCGAGCGGCTCCATAGAAATGAATGGGAGCGGTGGCTGCGCTTGCGCGCTGCGCTCCCATTCACTTCTATGAGCGCAGCGGGGAGCTGCGCCTGGTGGTGGCCGGACCCCCTGTGCCCGCCCAATCATCGGCGGGGGTCCAGCTGGGCCGAGATGCTGGACCCCTGCTGAATGCGCCAGCATCGGTGAAAACACAGATGCAGGCGCATTAACCCTTTATGTGCCGCGGTCAGCGCTGACCGCGGCACATGTGGTGTGCGGGAGTTCAGGATGGCGAGCGGGTTGCCATCGGGTGCCCGCGCTGCTGTGACGGGGACCCGATGGCTCGGATAGCAGCCCGATGTCTTCCTTAGGCATCGTGGCTGCTATCCCTGCGTGCCTGTGCGATCCAGCCCCCTGGATCGCACAGGAAGCAGGCTGTAAGTGTATTACATTGAGTAATACACTTATAGCCAATGCATTACAATACAAAAGTATTGCATACCTCCCAACTTTTGAAAATTTCAAAGAGGGACAATGTGTGCGGCGCGCATCTGGGCACTTTTTTTCATACTAGGCCACACCTCTAACTCCGCCCAAGCGGCAATTTTTTTCTTGCGCTCCATTGTCCATATAAATATTAGCACATAAATCATCAGATTATAGATTTTTAATGGTCCAAATTGCACCAAATAATGAAGTTCTGGTCTAATATACAGGTAGAAACCTTACAAACACTTTAGTAAGGAGCAATTTAGTAAATTTATTAATGCACATTTATGGTCAAAAAGAGGGACATTTAAGGATCAAAGAGGGACAGAGGGACTTGGGTCAAAAAGAGGGACACTTGGGAGGTATGGTATTGTACTGCATTGTAAAGGGGATCAGACCCCCAAAAGTCAAATAAAGTAAAAAAAAAAAAAAGTTAAAAAATAGTTTCCTAAAAAAAATAATAATAAAAGTTTCAAGTAAAAAAAAAAAAAACGCCATTTTCCAAAAAAAAGCTAAAAAAATTGTAAAAAAAAAGGTAAAAAAGAAACATAAACATATTAGGTATCGACCGGCTCTATACAAATATCATGTCATCCACCCCGCCAGGTGAACGCAGTAAAAAAAAAAACGTGCCAAAACAGACATTTTTTTGTCACCTTCCCGGCGTATTTATCCGAAAATTGGACCAATCAAACCGTCATCTTGTCCTGCAAAAATGATACCCTACCTGAGACAATCGCCCGAAAAATAAAAAAAATATGGCTCTCTGAAAATGGCAACACAAAAAAAGATTTTATTCTGTTTGAAAATAAATCTAATGTGTAAAACTTTCCAAAAATAAAAAAGTTAGACATATTGGGTATCTCCGTATCCGTAACAACCTGCTCTATAAAAATATTAGAAGAGGTGGCCCCCCAGGCGAATGCTATAAAAATAAATAAAAAAAAACTATGCCATAACAGCCATTTTTTTTCCACCTTGCCTCACAAAAAGTGTAATACCACACGATCAAAAAGGCGTATTTACCCCAAAATGGTACCAATCAAACCGTCATCTCGTCCCTCAAAAAACGACCCCCCACATAAGACAATAACTTAAAAAAATTAAAATCAATGGCTCCCGCAAACAAATCCATCAAAATCTGTTGTAATCATATGGCGCTCCTTCTGTTTTGAGTCCTGCCATGTGCCCCCACAGAAGTTTACCACCACATATGGGGTGTTGCCGTATTCAGGAGAAAATGGGGAACAAATTATTGGGTGCTTTTCTCCTATTACCCCTTGTGAAAATGAAAAATATTGGGCTAAAGCAACATTTTATTGGAAGAAATTAAACTTTTCATTTTCACAGCCAAGTGTTTCCAAATTCCGTAAGACGCTTAGGGGGTCAAAGTGGCCAGTACCCCCCTTAATATATTCTTTGAACAGTGTAGTTTCCAAAATGGGGTCACTTTTTGAGGGTTTCCACTGTAGGGGTACGTCAGGGTCTCTCAATTACAAAATGGTGCCTAAAAACCATTCTAGCAAAATCTGCCCCCAAAATCCGTATGGCGCTCCTTTCCTTCTGACCGCTGCCACAAACCCATAGAGACGTTTACCACCACATATGGGGTATTTCTGCAAACTGCAAAATCAGAGCAATGCATATTGAAGTTTATTTTGCTGTTAACCCTTGCTGTGTTGCAAGAAAAAAATTATTAATGTGAATAATCTACCAGAAAATTGAAATTTCGAAATTTCACTTCCACTTTCCTTTAATTCTTGTGGAACACCTCAAGGGTTAATAAAGTTTGTAACATCAGTTTTTTATAATTTGAGGGGTGTCGTTTCTAAAATGGGGTCATTTATTAGTTTTTTCCATTAGGTAAGCCCTTCAAAATCACTTTATAACTGAATTGGTGCTCAAAAAAATGGTTTTGGAAATTTTGATGAAAATTTGAAAAATGGCTTCTAAACTTCTAAGGTTTCTCACGTCCAAAAAAAGTAAAATGACATTTATAAAATGATGCCAACATAAAGTAGACATATGGGGAATGTAAAATAATAACTATTTTTGGAGGTATTACTATGTATTTTGAAAGTAGAGAAATTGAAATTTTGAAATTTGCAAATTTTTCCAAATTTTTGCTAAATTTTGTATTTTTTCACAAATAAAAATGAAATATTTTGCCACAAATGTACTACTATGTGAAGCACAATATTTGACAAGAAAACAATCTCAGAATGGTCTGGATAAGTGAAAGCGTTCCAAAGTTATTACTACATAAAGTGACACATGTCAGATTTGCAAAAATCGGCCTGGGATTTAAGGTGAAAAGTGGCTCGGTTCTGAAAGGGTTAAGGGATGTAGTTTCTAAAATGGGTTTTATTTATTTATTTTTTAATCATCTTAGGAGCTCTGTGCCTGTACAAGTTTGCAATGGGCTCTGAAAAATTTTCAGGCAAAATCTGTGCTCTGAGGGAAACTTTATGTACCATTCCTTTTGGGCACAGGATTAGGGCCACAGCGGGAATATTTCTGAAGGGTGATAAAATATGGGGTGCATTTCTTCATTTTTATTTCCACTTAGCAAAAAAAAAAATCCTCAAAAGGACACAGTTGTGAAAAAACACAAATTTTTTTTTCCACTTGCTTTTCATTAATTTCTGTCAAAGAAAATTGAGACCAAAATACTAATTACAACCCTAGATGAGTACGTTAAGGGGTCTAGGTCTATATCTCAGAACTTTTTGTGTAATATCTATGTATATATGTGACATATTGCAATAAATAGTTAAATAGTAAAAAATACATTGTTTTAAAACAATCACCAATTTTAGTGTTTTTTTTTTTTTAGTAAATATATGCAAATTGTATGTGTCTAATTTTACCACCTAAATAAAGTACAATATGTGAGGAATAGTGTTTAGCGAGCATGCTCGGGTCCGCTCGGTGTTCGGCCGAACACCGAGTATACTCGAGCGCAATGCTTGAGTCTCTTCCCCGCACGTGCGGGAGAGTACTGGCATTCATGTTGATTTGTACGCTAATGCTATGCATTGTATGCTAATTAGAGATGAGCGAATATTAAAGTACTCGGTACGAACTTTTCCAAAAGTTCGTATATTTGTACCGAATAACGAATCCTATTGAAGTCAATGGGAGATACGAGCATTTTTGCAAGCAGCGACAGGACCTTGTCCGATAAAGCGTACGCTATTGCTACGTATCATTTACTCTATACGCTGTTGCATATGAATTCAAGACAGTGAAACCAAGACTCAGTGAGACAATGACTCTACAGACTGCAGTATATTTCTGCTAGGCTGATTGCAGAAATATGAAGGGCACTTCTGTAGCTGGATTGTAGTCTATCAAGAGACTTTTTGGGTTCACAAATGCAGTTCCCTGCCTAATGGAAGCAAATATTCTCCTATTTCGTACGCTTTCGCTATCCCTATCACACGCACACTCTTTCCCTCTCCTAAAACCACAAGGTGTGTGATCCGAGCCCCAGGCGTACGCATATATATATATTCGTACATCACCTGATCCAGGCAGCCAATCACTCCTAGACATGTAGATATGGTAGTAGGTCATGGCAGGAGGTCCCCCAGGCTTCCCTGCGTGTTTATTGGCTACGAAATAGGCGCTAAACATGCAGGGAAGAGTTTAAAAAAACCCACGAATTTCATGCTATACTCGGCCGAGTAACGAATACTTACGAGTACGCAAATATCCGTGCGGATAACGAATCTTTACGAATATATTCGCTCATCTCTAATGCTAATGCTACGCATTGTGCGCTAATGCGTACAAATTCAGTTAATTAGCATACTTTTACGAGTGAACGGAGTAAAAGAGGAGAAGTCGCGATTCTGACCTTTTCCTATTAACCAGACACCCTCCCCTCTTCCGAGCGGGGGGTGCCTGGTTTAGTCCCATTGACTAACACAGAGGTGCTCGCTCAACACTAGTGAGGAATAAATCCACCATTGTTTAATGCGATTAGTTTTTACGATGTTTCCCATCTGGTAAAACTGACTTATTTACTTCATTCTGTGGTCAGTAAAATCACAGATTTTTACAGTTTTTCAATCCCTTAACAAATTAAACTTAAAAAACTAAATTCTTTTTCCCACCATATTCTAACATCCATAACTTTTTTATATTTCCGACTACGATGCTTTGTGGAACTCAGTTTCTGCAGGCGATCTGTTATCTGTTATTTTATCCATTCACCTTTAGGGTATATATGAGATCCGGTCTTTTTATACCCAAGACAAGGGGTTTTATCCACGTTTTCAGCCCTCCGGCCCCCTTGATATTAGCATCGGAGCTTTTTCATTACATCCGGTGACGTACCGGGTCTCGGCTAGGCGGAGGCTTCTGCCTAGCAGTGAACCTGGTGATGTCACCAGCACTAATGTAAAACAGCCCAGGGCAGCGCTAAAGCCTGCACATTAGTGCCGGCGACGTCACCGGCATCACTGCTAGGCGGGAGCCTCCGTCTCACAATGTAAAATGTAAACAAAACAGTCCTTGCCCTGTGCGATACAGCTCGGGGCACGGGAGAGCATTGGAGAATGAAATGCTTCGATCCTCATCTCAGAGGGGCTGAAGGGTGAAAAGGAGGATATGTCTGAACTGGGGCAACCCCTTTAACAATATAATGTAGAACCTGAACCAGGACTGGACTGGTAGCTGTGGTGCTGAAGATACAAGTCAATTAACATAGCTGGTAGATAACAGTTCAGAGAGGGAAACCAGATACTGGGACCTCGAATCTTAGTAAACAGTGAATGTAGGGTGGAGGAAAAATAGGAGACATTTTGTGTCCATTTCGTCTGTGCACGGAGGGGTATTCAGTGCCTCGTATCGCCCTGATTCATCCAACTTATCAGTTCTCATGTCACCACTACACGAGGGGTACACGACATGGCGTATAGTCATACCCCTTATCAAAGGATTACTCTACAGTCATACAGTCAGTGATAGGTGGACACCATATGAGGTGCACAATTCAAGAGATTTTAGGGGTAGATTTATCAAAAGTGGTGTACATAAAAACTGGCTTACTTCTCCATAACAACCAATCAGATTCCATCTTTAATTTTTCAGAGCTCCACACATGACCTCAGCCCCTCAAATAGAGCAAAAATGTGGTGGCCAAAGGTGGTGGCATCTGAAGGAAAAGCCATCAGTCATTGAGCTTTTAAGTATCTTTATCAATGGGGATTTCTTGATTTTATGACCCTTTATGAGTAACTCCTAATGACCTCTCTGTTACAACAACCACCCATGGGTGGAAAAGTTGAGAAGCATATTCATTTATGCAGTCCTTTATTGGAATAAATAAAAAAAAAATTTCCACACCTCATTGTGGACGACAGACACAAGATATTGTGCAATATTTTCTTATATGTTTTTGAAAAGCTTCATCTCTGGCCCCATAGATCACCGGACTGAGGAATCTGGGCACACACGTGAACAAAACGTAGTTTGAAACGATTAAGACATACATGTAATTCTTTACATAGATCTCGGTTAGGTTGGAGATGAAGGCGACCATACATAACAGTAGCTGGAAGGCATGGAGCATCACAGTCTTACCAGCTTTAAGGGCTGAAGAACGTCCAGAACCGACCTTCCTGGCAACCAGCATGACATTAATGTAGGTAAATACAATGATCAAGGCCACCCCGGTGAAGCTGACGATATTGGTGAAGCTCCTGACCATGGCTTGTACAGGGCTTTTCATCAATAATGAACCATCACACAAGACATAAACAGAATATGAGGTTATTTCTGTTGAGTAGAGCGCCGTCATGAAGTTTGCGATGCTTAGAGACAACCCTATGACCCAGACCACAGCAATTGCATAGTTAGCTCTTTTTGGTGTACAGAACTTTAAGTGTCTCAGTGGGAAACATATGGCTATGTAACGTTCTAGAGACATGAGGGCCAGGTTGTATGGGGTCACTCGGAAGGAACAGGCGCCAATGATATGAATGATGAAACAGACAGCCATAGGGACATATACAGAGTGCATGTAAAACACTACAATCACATTTCCCAAGATGATATACAACGTGTCATTGATGAGCATGTGGGTGAAAAGAACGTATCGAGGGTTCTCCTGCATGTGAGGAGTGGTGAAGAAGACCTTCAGCATAATGGCGATGAAGTAGAAGAAGAAGAAGAAACAAAAAAGGGACGTTATCAGAAAAGCAGTTCTGGTGACATCATCAACCTTTCTGGTATAAGAGAACATCATGGTAACATTCTCAGGAGCAGGAGTGAAATTCTGCATTGAAAAATGGATGGTGGCAAGTCTTCTAAATCTCACACAAGAACGTGACAGTGCTGAGCTTGTCAGATGTCTAGAATACATAAATATCTGCATTATAAAATGTCCATGTTCCTGGTGACATATTACAGTTCCTATATACAGATGGAGCATTCCAGTGTCAGTAAGAATTTATTTACTGCCATGGATCATTGTAAGGTGGTGTACATTACATCTATGGCATCACCGTCAATGTCTGCAACTAGGGACCATGTTTTGGTGCTCAATATGAAGCTCTTTTATGGATGGAGCATGATCTGTAGTTTTATCTTCCGACTCTATTCAAATAGAAAATAAACTCTCCAAAGTAAAGATCCAATGACTTCTATAGGTATTATATAACAGTACCACACAGCACAGACGTACAGCCTTAGAGGGGTTGATGTTACTCGATGTTACTAAGGTAAGATGAGACACAGTCCTGACCACCTTCGGGTTGGAAACATAAGTGCACTCCGGCGCTCTGCTGATTCAGTAGCTCTCATTGCCCAACCTAATAGTGATAACTCTGGCCATATCTCTGTCTAGAACAATGGTCTGCAATCTATGACTCTCGAGTACCACAGGTCGAGATCATTTCACTTGGATATGGCACAAGACACAAACCTTGAAGGGGTCACTAACTTCTGTCTTCTATATATTCGGTATCTTCATGCCAGTTTATGCATACTCACAGCTCTATAGTCAGCATTACAGTGTAGACACATGAGGGGTTCGGCTGCTCTTCTCTGAGGTTTCATCAGGGTTCACATATTTATAGTTGTAGGATATTGCTCCTAGTAGAGTGAGATGTCCCTGGATTCAAGAAATCAGCAATATATAATTATAACACCAGAGAAATAGAAAGTCATTTCAGTTTTTTTTATTTTGAGGCACTAAATGAGCCTCTGGAGAATCTTCTTAAAGGTTATTCACAGCCTTGGTTCTGCTTGGCTCAAAAGTGTATTTTTTAATGTGAATATTATAAAGTAGTGGAGGTCTGATTGCCTAGTGGCCGAGATGGCATAGCCTACGGTGTGGCCTAGATAGTCATGGATAGTCTGGCTTGGGTTGTGGGATGATTGGTGTAGTCCTAATGGCAGTAGACTGGGATGGTGGTGTGGTGGATTTCAGAGAATAGAGTTGTTATTCTTAACGACATTGAAGTTGCTAAATTCAGACCATTTATGCCCAAGAAATGACCACCCAACCTGCCCACTTTGAGTGAGGTTCTTATGTGCAGTGAGGTTGGAACCATTGTGACAATCTACTTCTACTACCTACTTGTATTTGGCCTAATCCTAAGGTCGTTATCTTGGAAGTTTCCTGGTATTCACCCGTTAACTTTTATACAGGGATCCGGCCTTTGCTGCATGAGATCGTCAAGATCACTACCTTCTGGAGTAGTCCTGATGTGGTTGACAGCTGAACCATTAGGGATCAAAGACAATTGTGTTTAGTGCTGAGCGAACAGATGAACTTGTAATCAGAGTTTGTGCTAATCCATAAAACAGAATGTCGGGGAAGGGGGGGGAGTGGCCAGGGGCCGATGAGGAAGGTCACATAGGCTCTGCTCTCCTTGCCTCTCCGACTCCATTACACTACATAGGCACCTACCCCTCCACAATATGGGGAAGAAAAGAGCGGGGAAAGCCTCTAAATCTGGGTCGGAGGCTCTGGGGACCCCATACGCGCACACAATGGATTCATACCTGCACCGAAGCTTCGACCATGAGGGAGCAAAGATGGCGCTGCCGCGTCAGACCAGGGAGGAAGATAAAGAGGTACCTCCTACCTCTCCCTCCTGCATGGTGGCGAGCAGCCCGCTGTCTCAGAATACAAGACCCTGCCACCAGCCCTATCTATCAGAATCCCTACGCTTTCCCCCCAGCTCCTTGCTGGCATAACCACATACCGCTTCACAGCATGAAGCTGCGGCGGCGTGCCATGCCTCAGGGGAAGAGGAAACAGATGGCAGTAAAGACCAACCGCCAGCCCTGAGGCATGTCAGCCTGTGCACCGGTCGGCTAGTGGAGGATGCTCTCTCTGGAGAGCCCAGGCAGCTACACCCCACCAACCCCAACACTCTCATCTAGCTACTGGGGGACTCTCTGCTGCCCCAGTTAAAGAAGCTGCCCACAGACTGCAACCCCTGGCCACACTCTTACCCCAGGACAGCTCCCCCTCCACTATATCAGCCAGGAAAATACCTCCTTTGCCACAGAGGCCCAGAAAGCCCACTACATCCCCAGATGGGCCCCCCCACCCTGCTTCCTGACTCAAATTATCACAGGGCCTGGGTGTCCCTTGAGCCCTGTGCTCTCGCTCCCCTTAAGACCGCTGGTGATCTTTATCCTCAGATTCCAATGGTCCCATCTCTCATCAGGCACCTCCTCCAAATTGGTGGTCTCAAATCCAACAATTGCCCACGAAGCAAGACTTCAGAGCTCTCATTTCATAAGTAAAAGAGGCCTTTAAGGAGGAAATAGCTGCTGTCAGACAAGATGTACAGAATGTGGGTCAACACCTTCATCAACTGGAAGAAGACCACAATGCCTCTAGATGGTGATTCGCTCCTTGCAGGCTCAAACATTCTGAAGAGTACCAAAGACACAAGGGGAGGACTACCAGGAGACTCAGACATCCCTATACCAGGACTTGTCATGGTTCACTCTCCAAAAAAGGAGAGCGCTGAAACCCCTGCTGGACCTCCTCCACAAGAAGGAAAAACCTCACAGATGGGGCTTCCCCTTTAGTCTGTTGGTCCGCAAAAATGGGAATGTCATAGTGCTGAAGAACCCAGAGGATCTATCAGACTTTTGTTCCCACCTGGCTATACCTCCTCCATCTCTGCCCAATTGGGAGCTGCCCGTCCAACTACTTCCCGCAAGAGACTCCTGCGACCACCTACAGCGGAACGCTTATGAGAGACCTGCCTGTTTGCAAACAGTCGGACTTTGATGTATCCCAGTTCAAGGCCGTTTTACTTGCCTCACTCTACTATTCTTCTAACTCTAACTTTTCCCTCCTTAAGCAGCCATATTAATCAAAGAGGGGTATTCAGGGTATTTTCCCTTTGCTCTATGGAGTCCTATGGTAGACAGACTTACAACATCGGCGGCCCCTCTGTCTAGTCAGGTGAAATGCCTATCCAGGGGTTTCTGTAAAATTGTTTGCACACTTTCTGTCTTTGACCTCTGGAGGGTAGACAACCGTACATCACGTCAATACACTTTCTACTCCCCTCCACATTCAACACATACCAGGATAGACTTTCCTGGGAAACATACTGTCTCTCAGGTCCCTGAGATCATCCTCCATTTGCCTGATCACTTGGTAAGACCACGCACCCATATTCCTTGAACTGACCTTCTCCTCTGCCCCACTGAGATATACCCACTGGTGGCTGAACGACACCCGATGTCTCATGCCGAACTGCGTGTGTCTCTTGCCCATTACTTCACTGAAAATAAGCCTACTGCACCCTCTTGGTCCATCCTGTTGGAAGCCCATAAGGCGGTGGTGTTGCATCTTTCTCCCCTCCTTGCACCTAAAAAAATACAGGGAATGCCTAGGCTCCCCGCAAATGGCAGAGAGAGAATTGACCTCTAGACCGTCTAAACAATTACTGTGACGAATCATAGTGCGGCGATCCAAGCTTAAAATACTAACCCTTTCCACGACTGAAAAACTGATTTGTTACACTAGACAATGCTATTTCACAATGGCAAAAAACCCTCATACCCTGCTAGCCCGACAACTGAAAGATTGCATGGCCAAGTCCAACCCCCTATGCAATCAGGGATCAACACGGTATCCTTCAATACCACCCTAAGGAGATTCCTGATTTGTAACACACTTATTACTGAACTCTATACTCCTTCACCTCTTCCCTCCTTAGTGATGAGACAAAGAGAAATGAGTTACTGGATGAGTTTTTGATGGAATGTCATCTGTCCTCTCTGTCTCCCGACGCCTTAGCCCATGTAAACCATTAAAGTGGAGGAAGTTAGGCATATTATCTCTGAGTTGCCTAACGGTAAATCACCTGGCCCAGACGGGTTAACTAATAAATATTTCAAAACCTTTGAGCACTTACTGATCCCACACATGCTCAATCTGTTTAATGGATTTTTAGCGGGTGAAAAGATCCCAGACACTATATTGAATTCCCACATAACTGTTATTCCCAAACCAGGGAGGGACCCAGCTGAGTACTCTATTTGCCACCCTATCAGTTTGTTAAACTTGGACGCAAAAATATTTACGTACAAAACTATTAGCAACCCATCTGAACTAGAGCTGAGCGAATCTATTTGCCGCTTCGTAGATTCATATCAAATCCTCCATTTTTCCTACTCCGAAATGAATCCGGATTTCTTCAGATTTGCTTTGTATTATTCGTAAATGTTCTTAAAATTTTTAATGGTAACGATACATACACATTCTTCTTGCCCCCCCCCCCGGCCCCCAGAAGCAGGAAAATGACAATACACCCCCTCAAGAGCGGGAAAGTGAAGATACACCCCCCTCAGAAGCAGGAAAAACCAGCCCTGCCCACCAGGAACTAACTATTTGCACGTATAGGGAGTGAAGACTCCTCCCTCATTACTCCGCCCTTCTCTGCAGTTCAAGCCAGCAGTGAATAAGATACTACAGCATGGTGAAACAACTGCGCCCAAAGTGAGGAGAGATGGTGTTTGGTAGCGAGTTACCCGAACCACATCCTGTTCAGAACACATCAGAGTGTCACAATTGGACAAGAGAATCCCACCAGGTCCTGACTCGATGATGGCGGTGCTGGCTGGTGCGGTGGAGGTGGCTGGAGCGTCCACTCCACCGCTCAGGAGGAGAACAACAACACCTTCCATGCTGCAGAATCCCATTGTGCCTGCATCAGTGACGGCCCACGCCCAGACCTTATGGGACTACAAGAATGCGGTGGAGGACTGGTTCATCCAAGTACTGGACCATCTGAGGCTGGGAGACCCTACACTGGAGCGGCGTAAGGGAACCATCCTATGGTTTTCAGTGGAGCGAGGCTGTGGCTTCCTTGCGGATGATGAGGACGGCAAGGAGTACTTTGTGGGCCACAGGTCACAGCCTGTACGTGGGGGATCAGGTGGAATATACCCCCATGGCATCCCTGAAAGACCCCTTTGCTACTGGGGTTACCATATTATCTAAGCCCCTGGTACCTACATCAGCACCAGAAGTTTGGCCGGAGGAACCACCAGGCGATGGATGTGTGCTCTGCTTACAGGAGTCACCAGATGGCACCCTCTGTTTCAGGGAGAAGCTACAGCCCGAGCCCCAGATCCCTGGACTGCCACCACCACTATTATCACAGTCCTTTCAGCTGGGTCAGCTGACGACATCATCTTTTACTTTCCAGTCAACAGTGATCCAGTACCAACTACCCTGTAAAATTAAGTCAGCAGCAGCCAGGGGAGCTGGGGCTTCTTCCCTGGGTGCAACCTTGCCTGAACCGCTGCAGCCAGAAGTCCTTACCCCTGCTGTCCCGGCAGGAGGATCCGGAAAAGTAAAGGCACAAGTGGCTGCAGCGCTCATCAGTGTCACCACCACCCAGACCCGGTGAAGTCCGACTTCTGGCAGAAGAGGGCAGTGGAGCTCAACCACAGCAGCTTGGCCTACAGGAGGCAGGAGCATCCTCTGATGTCATACAGTAGCAGTTCCAGCGAGGAGGACTTCAGGTTCCTCATCAGAGGAACCCTTCTACTGGCTGTCAGTCTGGCTGATTTAAAGGACACCTCTGGAGGACCTATGGGAGTCACAACATGGACTGCACCTGACAGGTGAGAGCTAGTTGGCACTTGTTTTTAGTTTATGTTGTTTTTATTACCCCCTGTTTGACTCTCACCTAGATAGACATGGCTTGTCAGAACGACCTCCCCCTTCCCATTCTGCAGAAAATCCCCAGTTGTTATTTTTCTTTTCCCTCCCTTCTCAGGTTATTTGGGAGCCCACTTTGCAAAAAGAGTTCTCTATTTGCTGCTATTTTATATTATCCATGTGGATAACACATTACCTGTTTGGATTACAAAATTTCTTTACGTGGATTACAACTGAATTTTGGACTGTGTTCAACTGTTTTATGCCAAGCAGCCATGAGGAGAGACTCAAACGTATATCTGAGCCTATTATGTCTGCAAATGTGAAATTGCATAATTATGTCTTTGCTGTATTTTAGCAATAATGTTTTTACAGGTTCAGCAATGTTCAAGCACTTTAGCCCATTGTGTGTATTCTTTTTTCAGGTACTGCAATGTGTCCTATTATGCACTTATTGTACGGTGTTTTTAGTAAATTATGCACTTAGCCGGATAGCTAACAGTGAGCACCTTACTTTTCTACCTTATATGGACTGCCTCTGAGAACTCATGCGTGCGTGCGTATGACACAATTGCGAGTCAATAGTACACTAAGGATTCGTATGCACTTTGTACGCTAATGCTTATGTATTCAGTTCAGTAGCTTACTTTTAACAACGCTTACACTGTATGTTTGTAAATTGTGCAGTAATGTTCATAAAACGATTTTTTAAGCAAATTCGACCGAATAACTTCGTATTGAGAACAAATCTTGTCATAAATTTGTCGATTATTCGCCGAAGCAAATTTTTGATGATTCGCTCATCTCTAATCTGAACGCATGGCTACACCTCTTAATCCGTAAGGACCAAGCTGCGTCTGTCCGATTCAGCCAGGCGGGGGGCAATAGCAGAGAAGCCATTGACCACATAGAGGTGGCGAACAGGGGAGGTGTCGAACCCCTATTACTGAGCCTTGACGCAGAAAAGACCTTTGATCGCCTAAACTGGAACTTTATGTTCCGAACCCTGCACCATTACGGCTTCAAAGATCCCTTTGTGACCGCATTGAGGGGTCTCTACTCCTCCCCAGGCACAATGGTGCATTTACTACACTCCCATTCCTTTAGCCTTCAAATCTATAATGGAACTCACAAGGGATGCCCTCTTTCCCCTCTCTTCTACGCGCTTAGTATTGAAGCCCTGGCTGCCCTAATACAAAATAGCTCAGTCATACAGGGAATCCCAATTACTAAACTAAGGTCTATCAAAGCACCAAACAAGTCTATGGTACCAAAATAATAACAAGAAATACCTACAAAAAGTACCAGACCGCTAATAAATATTCAAGCATATAATCAATATATAAATATTTTATTAGTTATACATATGATACACAGTAAAAACAAGTGCAGGAAAGAGGCGGCATCGACAAAGGTGAACACCATAGGAAAATTCATACATGTCCCATCAAATAGTTCAAACCATTAATAAAGTGCAAGTGCATGCTAAATACAAACTAATACAAAAGGACAATCAATTTACCCATAGTGTGTCACCTCCGCGATGGCGCCAGCCCCGACGCACGTTTCGGCATACCTTCGTCTGGGGGTGGCGTCATCACTGGGGGGACACGCATTATAAATACACCACATCCGATAGAAAATGACATGCAAAATAAATTAAATTGCAGACTTAAAAACACCTGAGCGTCAGTAAAAAATCATTTGCGGTAACATGGAGCGCTCCTCCATGTACTGATGGAAGTATCACGTGAACGCGTTGTGATCACATGATGATGTTGACGTACAGTACTTCTGCGATGTAAAACATCACAGAGTAACGTCAAACACCATACAGATTATGCACAGGCCTGGCATACCCTACAAATTATAAATATCAATACTATGTAAACATATTATATTAGAACAAGAAAAGTAAGTGTGTGTGAAATAGCATGATAAGAAAAAAATTAAAAATTAAAAAATAAAAAAATAAAAATAAGGTGCATGTGCATTGTGA
The DNA here is from genome assembly GCA_900303285.1 of Rhinella marina. Lineage (NCBI taxonomy): Eukaryota > Metazoa > Chordata > Amphibia > Anura > Bufonidae > Rhinella > Rhinella marina. Next base: position 50,893 of record ONZH01028057.1, read on the forward strand.
AAAAACATTATATATAAAAATATAATTAAAAAGTGTAAAAATAATTATGTAAAATTACATATGTGGAAAACAATAAAAATATATAAGTGAAAAAATTAATGTAAAAATTGAAAACTTAAATGTGAAAAAATGCTTGAAAAAAATGTGAGAAAATGTGAGAAGACTGCACCTTTGTAAAGAAAAATACTGAATAGCTATATAGCATCACATACAACCACCATAACAATACAAAACTCACATATCAATCAGGTACTGACACCCAAAATTAATTATACATAATTATTAGAGATGAGCGAGCATACTCGTCCGAGCTTGCTCGGACAAGTATCTCACCATGCTCGAGGAAATGGCAACTTCCACATTGTACATTTTTGGCGCCTATAAACTTAGCCAATCACAAGCCAGGAGACTCTGTGGTACACCCAGCATTACGTGGGGCCCTTACATGTCGATAGCAGGGGTTGGCTGGCCTGATCAGGTGACCCTGGAATATACTAGTGACTGGCCGCGGTGCTCGGCTCAGATGCTGTCTGGATGTCGTTAGGGATAGAGCTGCTGCCTTTCAGGGAGAGTGTTAGGGCCTGCATTTAGTTCTTTGTTAGGCAGGAATCACCCACAAAGAACCCAACAGCCCTTCTAAGGGCTACAAGAAATTTTTTGTTTGTCTCCTGGCTTGGCTGGCTGGCACTAGTAGTGCAGCTATCGCCATATATAACCCCTTTTTTTTTATTATTGTTATATCTCAGTGATACAAATCCATTTCACACAGCTGCGTGGAACCTTTCTGTGTGTCACAGTTCAGTACACTCACTACAATCCGTATTTTCTGTCCAGGTGACACTTTCTGTACGTCACTTAATCCAACCAGATCTTTTGCTCTCAAGTATATAGCTTGATCACAAAAATCTCTGTGCGACATTTGTCTAGGTCGCAGTCAAAATAGCCACCATCAGCAGGGTGTGAGTTAGGTCTACGATAGTTTCTGCACGTCACGTTCCAAAAAAAAACAAAACTAAAAAAAAAATATATATAAAAAAAATATATAAAAAAAAATAGTTTTTTGTTGTTTTAGCTTAGTGATACGAATCCATTTCACACAGCTGCGTGGAACCATTCTGTGTGTCACAGTTCAGCACACTCACTCCCATCCGTATATTCTGTCCAGGTGACACTTTCTGTACGTCACTTAATTAAACCAGACTGAACAAGTTTGTGGGTTTCAGTACACCAGACCCATTTATTTTTTATATAATACACTTATATACAGAAAATGTTGAACCCCAGGGCTAAAGGTCGAGGACGAGGGCGTGGGCATTCAATTACTGCAGGGGACAGAGGCCGTGGTCCTGGGGCAGGGTGAGACAGTACCTGCTGATGAGGGAGCAGGGGAACGCCGCAGAGCTACACTCCCTAGCTTCATGTCTCAACTTACAGGGACACGTGGTAGAGGACTGTTGAAACCACAACAGTGCGAACAGCTGATGTCGTGGATTGCGGACAATGCTTCAAGTAATTTGTCCACCAGTCAGTCTTCCACGCAGTCCACCCATGTTACCCAATGGAGCACTCCTCTGGCTCCTCCACCTCAACCTCCTTCCCCCCAGTCTGCCCCCTCCCAGGAAAATTTGGAAATGCGATCCGGCCAGGGGCGTACATAGAAATCATGGGGCCCCATAGCAAAACTCAGAATTGGGCCCCCCGCCCCCCCCCCCCAAAAAAAAAAGGTAGAATTCTTGAACTAACCTAAGGGCTCATGCACATGAATGTCTTTTTGTCCACATCGTATCCATATTTTTTGCAGGTTGGATGCAGAATGCAGACAGTGTCCGTGTTTTGCTACCCGCAAAAACGGCTATGGCCATGTGCATGAGCCCTTATAAGAACATTATATGTAGATTTTATGTGCGTTGTGTTTATGTTCACATGAAGCACCTAACGGGTTAAGATGGCAGAACTGGTGCTAACTCCAGTCCTGCTAGATTCAGCCATGTATAGATGACACCAACAGCTGATGGCACAGGCTCAACTTTTGAGCCTATGCCATCAGGGCACTATACATTTAGGTCTTACAATTACATAATGTTTGTGTGTATATATATATATATATATATATATATATATATATATATATATATATATATGTGTGTGTGTGTGTGTGTGTGTGTGTGTGTGTGTGTGTGTGGTATATATAAATATATATATAATATTACATAGACAAATTCTAAAGGGGGGTTCAGTACCTCCTTCCTCCCATTACCTTCTTAGAAATAGGGCTATTAGTATTAGGCAATGACTGACACCCTCCCCCCCCTTTCAGAATTTGAAGCATAAAAGCGTATCACACACTAATCCGTCTGCTGTGTCTGTGCAATGCGGGATGCTGGAAATACCTTTCCGGCCAGGCACTGCATGTCAGGAGGTCAGAGCAGTAAAGTGCTGCTAACCCTGCCAGGGCCACTCTCTCATAAGGCTCTGCTGCTGCTGCTGCTAAACCTGTAATGTACATCATGCAGGAGAAGCAGCAGAGTAAATCGACTAAACCAGGGGCGTAGCTACAACTGACTGGGCCCCACACCAAATTTTCTACAGCCCCCCCCCCCCTTTCTCCCCTCTAATACCTTTCCTCAATGTCCAAAATATTTGGATAGGAGTAGTAGTGCTTTAATTATATATATATATATATATATATATATATATATACATACATACATACATACATACATACACACACACACACACACTACCACCCATATCCAGATATATCCTATACACAGAAGAGCAGATGGCATAGATACACATAATGACACACACATACACATATGTACATACACATACAGTATATATATATATACATACACACACACAGACACTTATTTACTTACAGGATGCAGGTTCTTCCTTCTCATCTAATGTCTCTTGGAGGCTAAAGGACCTTCGGAATGCAGTAATAGTAGGATAGAGGACCTTCGATCATGTGACATGATGACATCATCGAAGGTCCTTTAGCCTACAGATTACTGTATTCCAAAGGTCCTTGATACCAGTATTTACACTATTTCTGGTACATTTCAGGCCAGACTGGGCCCCCTTTAGATACAGTTACACAGGGGCCCGGACTGGCTTGAAAAGTAGTAGAAAAGACACTGCTCCCTTCTCCTCTGGGGCCCTGAAGCAGCTTGGCAAGGAAGGGAGCTGTGTACTAAGGTCGGAAAGGGGGCGGGGCCATTCAGCCTGGCCGGGCCCCTTCAGCTCACGGGCCCCATAGCAACTGCGTAGTCTGCCTCTATGGGCGGTACGCCAGTGGATCCGGCATACTCTCAGGAACTGTTTTCTGGACCCTTCCCAGAGTCACAAACCACTTCTCAGGTTGCTGGTGACCTCGTTCCCGATGCCCAAGTTTTCCAACTGTCGCAGTCTGTGGGTGATGATGATGATGATGACAATGTTGAGTTAGTGGAAGAAGTTTGTAAAGAGCTGTCGGACGGTGAGGAGGCCTACCTCGGTCACGGTCTCTCAGACGTACTATGCCTCCTCCTCCGACCCCTCCTCCTCCACCGAATTATTATCCGTGGGCACGGCGCCTTCAGTCGGTAGCTCTAGGCGCAGCAGCAGTGCCGTGGGTAAGCGCCAGCAGGAGGTGCTCAAACTGCTGAGCTTAGGTGACAAAAGGCACACCGCCCAAGAGATGTTACAGGGCATCACGGCGCAGACCGATGTGTGGCTGGCACCTCTGAACCTCAAGCCAGGCATGGTTGTGTGTGACAACGGACATAACCTGGTGGCGGCTCTGCAACTCGGCAGACTGACACATGTGCCATGCCTGGCCCACGTGTTCAATCTAATAGTTCAGCGGTTCCTCAAGATATACCCCAATCTGTCTGATTTGCTCACCAAGGTGCGCCGCATCTGTGCGCATTTCCGCAAGTCCACCACAGATGCTGCCACTCTCAGGGCAGCGCAGCGCCGCCTAAAACTGCCCGCTCACCGACTGTTGTGCGAAGTGCCCACGAGATGGAATTCGACATTAAACATGTTATCCAGAGTTTACCAGCAGCGCAGAGTGATTGCAGACTGCCAGATGTCAACTTCCACCAGAATTGGTAGTCAGGTCAGTCAGATTCCTCAAGTCTACAATGAGGAGTGGACGTGGATGTCTGATATCTGCCAGGTGTTGAGCAACTTTGAGGAGTCAACACAGATGGTCAGCGGCGATGCCGCCATTATCAGCCTCACCATCCCGCTGCTTTGCCTGTTGAAAAACTCACTGCTCAGCATGAAGTCGGATGCTTTGCGCTTGTCACAAGAGATGGTGGAGGAAGATACGTCGCTTGATAGCCAGAGCACCCTCCGGTCTGTTTCTCAGCGCGTATCGGAGGAGGGGGATGAGGAGGAAGAGGAGGAGAATGTCGGCGAGACAGAGGAGGGTACCAGTTCTCAGTCCTTAACTCTTGAGCGTGTATGGACTGAAGAAGAGGACTTGGAAGAGGAGGAGGAGGAAGAGGAGGAAATGGAGAGTCAGGCCAGTGAGGAGAGGGAATTCTTACATGTTGGGACTCTGGCGCACATAGCAGACTTCATGTTAGGCTGCCTATCCCGTGACCCTCGCGTTAGAAGCATTTTTTCAAACACCGATTACTGGGTGTTCACTCTCCTGGACCCACGGTACAAGCAGAACCTTTCCACTTTCATCCCTGCAGGGGAAAGGAGTATGAGAGTGAATAGATATCAACAGGCCCTGGTGCACAAGCTGAAACAATCATTCCCATCTGACGCCGCTAGCGGCAGAGGGCATGGTTCTGTGGGCCAAGTAGCGGGGGAGAGGAGCCGAGCAGGCAGCTTGTCCAGCACTGGCAGGGGAACGCTCTCCAAGGCCTTTGCCAGTTTTATGTCACCCTAGCAAGACACTGTCACCTGTCCCCAGTCTAGGCAGAGTAGGGGGGAGCTGTACAGAAAGATGGTGAGGGAGTAACTAGCTGACCATACTAACGTCTGTAGCGATCACTCTGCTCCATACAACTACTGGGTTTCAAAGCTGGACACGTGGCCTGAACTGACGCTGTATGCCTTGGAGGTGCTGGCCTGCCATGCCGCTAGCGTGCTGTCAGAGCGGGTATTCAGTGCAGCTGGTGGCGTCATCACCGATAAGCGTACAAGCCTGTCAACTGACAGCGCTGACAGGCTGACGCTTATTAAAATGAACAAATCCTGGATTTCACCGGAATTCAAATCTCCTCTGGGGGAAAGCAGCTAAAGATTTAAATAACTTATGTATCCGATTCCTCTTCTCTACTCCTCCTCCTACTCCTCCTCCTCCTCCTTGTCGTCTTTGCCTAACGCTGACCAAAAAAACGCCATTTTTTAGAGGTCCAACTGGCACTCTTTTACCACAATTTTTCAGGAGGGCCCCCAACAGGCAATCTCTTCAAACAATTTTTCCGGATTTCAACCTACAGGCCCTCTCTCTAAATAATTTTTTTGGAGGTCCACCTACAGGCCCTCTCTCCAAACAATTTTTCCGGGGTCCACCTACAGGCCCTCTCTCCAAACAATTTTTCCGGAGGTCCACCTACAGGCCCTCTCTCTAAATAATTTTTCTAAAGTTCAACCTACAGGCCATCTCTCCAAACAATTTTCTGGAGGTCCACCTACAGGCCCTCTCTCGAAACAATTTTTCCGGAGGTCCACCTACAGGCCCTCTCTCTAAATAATTTTTCTGGAGGTCCACCTACAGGCCCTCTTCCAACATTTTCCAAAGGTCCACCTACAGGCCCTTCCTTTCTCCAAACAATTGTTCCAGAGGTCCACCTACAGGCCCTCTCTCCAAACAATTTTTCCGGAGGTCCACCTAATGGCCCTCCTCTAAATAATTTTTCTGGAGGTCCACCTACAGGCCCTCTCTCCAAAAATTTTTTTAAAAAGAGGTCCACCTACAGGTCCTTTCTCCAAACAATTTTTCCGGAGGTCCACCTACAGGCCCTCCTCGCCAAACTATTTTTCCAAAAGGTCCACCTACAGGCCCTCTCTCCAAACAATTTTTCCAGAGGTCCACCTACAGCGGATAGGTGCCATATACGGTATTAAACTGAGAAGAATACATAGAACACATACCACATTTGTTCAAGCTCATAGATGACAACTGTAACGGTTGATGCTAAATTTTAAGTTGGGGTCCTG
>ONZH01028058.1:0-33220 GCA_900303285.1 Rhinella marina
ACCTCTTGGGCCTACAAACAATTTTTAAGAGGTCTCACCTCTTTGGCCTCCACATAATTGTTAAGAGGTCTCACCTCTTGGGCCTACAAACAATTTTTAAGAGTCTCACCACTTGGGCCTACAAACAATTTTTATTATGGCTCACCTCTTGGGCCTTAATACAATTTTTCAAGAGGTCTCACCTCTTTGGCCTCCACTTAATTTTTTCGAGGGCTCACCTCTTGGGCCTCCATATAATTTTTCGAGGGCTCACCTCAAAGCTAACTTTGCGCACTCATTAAAATATTTTCACAACAAGGACCTAAGAGCCCTCGATGGGAGAGCTTTGTGTGGGGGGCCTGTTATAGGGAAGAGATGCGGCCGCTGAGGGCTCTAGCCTGCCTTCTCCATGAGCCTCTTGGCCAGCCCACGGCCTCTTCCTGCCTTTTGCGGTACGCTACGCATCCCTCAACATCCCACTGCTTTACCTGCTAGACATGACACTGGGCCAGGTCGGGTCACTGACTTCGTCATACTCAACCACCTCCTCTTACACTGCCTCACTTTGCTCCAACAGCCTCCCTTGCTGGCAACTGTGTCTCATCATCGTCCCTAATCATTTTACACTTTAGTGCCCGTTCCACACCACCATCAGCTAGAGATGGAGCTTGCTCCAGTGTTTGGGCATCAGAACAAACAAAATCCTCAGATAGCTCCTGCGATTCTTGCATGGGTGGGAACACTGGGTTGATAACATTGGGCAGGGTGGGAGGAAGGAGGGTCAGAGTGAGGTCCCTGCAGTTTCTGCAGGCTATCGACGAGACTGGACTTTGTGGACTTGACTGGGTGGTGGACAGATTTAACAAATCTAGAAGGAGTAGGAGGGGTTTGCCGAGCTGTCTGTAAGGGTTGCGGAAATCCAGACAGAACCAAGGCCCAAAACTTGGGTGGGGGTAGCAGGTTTGCCCGTCCCCGCCTCCACAACATTCACCCAGTGTGCTGTCAGGGAGATGTAGCATCCCCGGCCTCAAACCAAAGTGTTGGTGGTCAAATGGCCTTTTGCAGTAACCGTGTTACTCGGGCGTGGATGATGTTTTGGGACATGTGCCTGGGCAAGGCAGGGATGGCACAGAGGGAAAAATAGTGATGGCTTGATTGCTTTCCCCCTTGCCTATGCCATCTGTGGTTGTCATAGGCAACGTGATTTTAAGGGGTGCAGAATTTTATCTTCTTTTTTGTCTAGTTTGGCTTGGGGTCCATGGCAATGTAGAGGAAAGAAGGTTTCCTTGTATGGTCTCACTTTACAGAGAGGTTATATTGTCTTTGGAGTGTATTGTTGAGAGGCTGTGATAGTGGCGTAATAGTGCGACTTGGGCGCATTATATGCACCCAGACATGCTTCCCCTGCTGTCCCAGTTGCATTCCAGCAGTGTTGGCATCCTTTTCTGAGGTTTCAGGGTGGACTTGGTGACCTCCAAGTGGTCGAATTGAGATTTCCAAGTGGCGAGCATTTTTTTCCCATAGACTTTAATGGGATTCGATATTCGGTCGAATAGTCGAATATCGCGGTCTATTCGAATCGAATTTCGAACTTTCGAATATTTCACTACTCGCTCATCTCTAATTTTCAGTTGTTTCACACTTTTTTGTTAAGTATATAATTCCACATGTGTTAATTTATAGTTTTGATGCCTTCAGTGTGAATCTACAATTTTCATAGTCATGAAAATACAGAAAACTCTTTGAATGAGAAGGTGTGTCCAAACTTTTGGTCTGTACTGTATGTACAGATGATAACACTTATCTAGCAGTGGGTGCAGCAAGTCCCACACTAGTTTCCCACTAACTCCTGGTCTGGGGGGGGGGCATTCTGGGGGTTCAATTTGGGTGTCCCTTCCTTCATAAACCTGGAACTTGTGAGTGTACCCGGAGGTACTCTCACAGAGTTTATACATTTTTATGCCATACCTTGCCTGCTTGCTGGGCAGGTACTGGCGGAATCTTACCCTCCCTTTGAAAAGTAATAGGGTTTCGTCTATGCATATATTTTGTTCGGGGGTGTACACTTCTGAAAACTTTGTATTGAAGTGGTCAAGAACAGGTCTAATTTTGAACAGACGGTCATATGCAGGGTCATTCTGGGGTGGGCATTGTGCATTATCGTTGTAATGCAAAAATTTAAGTATTGTTTGGAATCGATTCCGGGCCATGGTAGTACTGTAAATTGGGGTGTGGTACAACACATCCGCACTCCAATACTGATTAATCTTTGTTTTTTTAACAAGCCCCATATACAGCACGAGTCCCCAAAAGATCATCATCTCTGCTGCATTTACTGTGGTCCAACCTTGGGGTCTAGCGTGTGGTGATGTGGGGTTCTGGGAAATAAATTGCTGGGCATATAAATTTGTTTGGGAGAAAAAGATTAAAAAAAAATCAATTTCTGTGAACCCTGCACAGTGTATCTGAATTCCGTACCTGGCCTCAAAATCTGGAACTTGGGGCTGATAATTCTCAGGGGGTGGGGTCCATAAGGGTTCACTCTGGGGGGCTGCCTCAGCGGTCATTCTGGGGTGCCTTCTAGAGGGTCCCTCATCAGCGGATGATGATGATGATGATGAGGGGGTAGAGGAGTAGAGGAAAGTGGCATCCTCTTATCCTTCAGTGGCCGACTCGGTATCAGAGGCAAGGATAGCGTATGCCCTTTTCTGCCGAGTACACTCGTTGGGATGATTGGGACATTTTTATTTTATTGGGGTGTGATGGGGGAATCGTTTAAAACTTTATTTAGTGTGAGGGGTGTGTATGTAGTGTTTTTACAAGTGAAGGTGTTTTTTACGGTTTTGAAATAGAATTAAAAAAAAACGGAGTGGGGAGTAAAAAAAAAGGTCTTTTCTGTAAAAAAAAAAAAAAAGTATTTACTGCAAAAAAAATGTGCAGTGTAAAATGAGCAGACGTGATCAGTAATGGACACTACTGATTGGTGCTCAGTGGTTGCAAAATGCACGTACGCAGATGATGCATTCGTGCAAATTCCTAAACTGACACTAACTGAAATCTAACTACCACTACCTGTGGTTCTTTTTTCACACGAGATATGCAAAAAATAAAAAAAATAAAAATGTGCAGATGCTGCTGATACAGCACACACGCACACAGATCGTGTGCGTGCAGAAACTGTAGTGAAAAAATTCACTAAAGTCCTCTGCAAACTGCACGTACGCAGATACAGTGCGTTTGTGCAAAAACTTAAACTGACACTGAAATTTATCTATCTAACTACCACTACCTGCGGTTCTTTTTTCACACATATGCAAAAACAAAAACAAAAAAAATGTGCAGATGCTGCTGATACAGCACACACGCACATATATATATATATATATATATATATATATAGATATACTAAACAGAAAATGGCAGCAGCACTAGATGAGCCATGAGACATAGAATGAACATGAAATGAACATATGAAGAAGCAAAAAAGCATAACTGCTATGTTGATAAAGTGGAAGCTCTTAGCGCATATAAATGATCATAAATATGTCGGGCTCATCCACCAACGATCAAGGTGGCTTCCAATCGGATGAGTCCTACACTAACACTGACCTGCATCCTACAAAAACCGGCAGGCCCATATCAGGGAGAACAGCATACCTGGTCAGAAGCTGCACCAATGTGAACAGGAGTGCTAAATTCCCAGAGGAGGCCAGGCCTCCTCTATATATACACATAAAATGACAAAAAATGGACAGCACCTCCTACAGGTGAGAGTCAGGTGCAAGCTACCTGCTGGCTAATTAAATACTAAACAGAAAATGGCAGCAGCACTAGATGAGCCATGAGACATAGAATGAACATGAAATGAACATATGAAGAAGCAAAAAAGCATAACTGCTATGTTGATAAAGTGGAAGCTCTTAGCGCATATAAATGATCATAAATATGTCGGGCTCATCCACCAACGATCAAGGTGGCTTCCAATCGGATGAGTCTACACTAACACTGACCTGCATCCTACAAAAACCGGCAGGCCCATATCAGGAGAACAGCATACCTGGTCAGAAGCTGCACCAATGTGAACAGGAGTGCTAAATTCCCAGAGGAGGCCAGGCCTCCTCTATATATACACATAAAATGACAAAAATGGACAGCACCTCCTACAGGTGAGAGTCAGGTGCAAGCTACCTGCTGGCTAATTAAATACTAAACAGAAAATGGCAGCAGCACTAGATGAGCCATGAGACATAGAATGAACATGAAATGAACATATGAAGAAGCAAAAAAGCATAACTGCTATGTTGATAAAGTGGAAGCTCTTAGCGCATATAAATGATCATAAATATGTCGGGCTCATCCACCAACGATCAAGGTGGCTTCCAATCGGATGAGTCCTACACTAACACTGACCTGCATCCTACAAAAACCGGCAGGCCCATATCAGGAGAACAGCATACCTGGTCAGAAGCTGCACCAATGTGAACAGGATGCAGGTCAGTGTTAGTGTAGGACTCATCCGATTGGAAGCCACCTTGATCGTTGGTGGATGAGCCCGACATATTTATGATCATTTATATGGCTAAGAGCTTCCACTTTATCAACATAGCAGTTATGCTTTTTTGCTTCTTCATATGTTCATTTCATGTTCATTCTATGTCTCATGGCTCATCTAGTGCTGCTGCCATTTTCTGTTTAGTATTTAATTAGCCAGCAGGTAGCTTGCACCTGACTCTCACCTGTAGGAGGTGCTGTCCATTTTTTTGTCATTTTATGTATATATAGATATAGATATATAGATATATAGATATATATCTGATATATATCTAACTATTAGTAACTGGAGTTACTCCAAAAAATGTGCTAATGCAGCACGCACACGCGTACACAGATTGTGTGTGCGTGCAAAAACTGTAGTAAAAAAAACTCACTACAGTATGAAAAAACTGAACACTGGCTAAAAATTAACATATATATATATATATATATATATAGAGAGAGAGATATGGAGCTCTATATATATTTATATAAAACCCAAACTGTACTTTCTTCTTTTTTGGACGACAAAAAAAGAAAAAAAAAGCACAAAAAATGATCCCCAGGTGCTGATCAGGCAGGTATGCACTGAAAAGCACTTGGCGGTCACAGCTCGCACGCAGAAAAAGTGGTGCGGTGCTGAAAAATTCTTTAAACAAAAAAAAAGAGCAAAAAACGTATGGACTCAGTGACGTCCGTAAAAAAACGGACGCTGGGATGGGGAGGGGTTTGCGGGGCGGGAGGCGACAGGGACAGAGGGTGCTTTAGGGATCTGTAACCTCTTCTTCTTTTTTTCTTCTTTGCTTCTTTTCTTCTTTCTTCTTCTTTATAGGAGCAGGTGAAAAGCTGTGGTGGAGAACAAGTCCCAGCAAGCCAACAAGCAGCACAGAACCTCTCTGCATGCAATCACGAGCTAGAATGGCTGCATGCAGGAAAGTTCTGCCCTTTCCTGTGCTGCTATAGCGCTGCCATTGGCTGGAGCGTTGTACCAGCCAATGGCAGCGCTGAAAGGGGACGCCAAACACTGGTGTCCCCTGTGTGAGGCAGCGACAGGTAAGGCAGTGACAGGTGCCATATTTGAGGGAAGATAAGTGTCACCCAGAATGCTGCAGGAAGCATTCTGAGTAGGAGTTCGGTTTATTAGGAGCGTGCCACCAAGGTGCCCAGCCTTGGTGGGGTAAAGGCCAGCAACTCTGTGTTCACTGAGGTAGTCAGTGAACACCCTAATAGTTAGAGTAGCTGGTTCCAGCTAGTCCGGGTCTGGCTTTTACTGGGAACAGGCAATGTGCTGGGTGGGTGCCTGTTCCCCATGCTCCAGTTCAGGTTTTCAGGTGTGCTCAAGTCCAGCATTTCTATTTAATCCTGCTGCTGGACTTAGGTGTGTCTCAGTCTGGAGAAGGGGGCAGTCAGTGTGAGGCAACACTGACTGTGTGTGCTGCATTTATTTGACCTGGCTGCGATCCGGAATTATGGCTGTATCATTTGGAAAGCTAAATAAACAAGGACTTTGGAGAAGTTCGTGGTGTCCCTGCCTCTTTTCACTGGTCAAGTGAGTACGATTCCTTACACCTGCCTCACCTCCGATGTGACCGGTGCTGACCTATTTAGCACCAATCACCATCTGACAGCCCCCCCTGTAGCTCCGTGAATGGATGAAAGCCATCCGGTGCTGCGATTGGCCAGTCTGCAGAAACCGGCCAATTGCAGCGATCGGGGCTGCAGGGGGGCAGTAAAACCTCCCTGTGCCTTCAGGAAAGATGGCTGCCTGCCGTGCAGAGCAGCCATCGTACCCCGGTCACCGAGCGATTTCGCTCAGGGACCGGGAGTATACAGCGCCGTACATGTACGGCGCTGGGATACGTGTCCTAGCTTTTTGCGCCGTACATTTACGGCGCTGGTATCCTAAGGGTTAATGTTTAAACCACTGGCAATAATATTGAGTACATCCCTAAGTGGCCAATTTGTGCCCAAAGTGTCAATATTTTGTGTGGCCACCATTATTTGCCAGTACTGCCTTAACTCTCTTGGGAATGGAGTTCACTAGAGCTTCACATGTTGCCACTGGAATCTTCTTCGACTCCTCCATGATGACATCACTGAGTTGGTGGATGTTAGAGACCTTGTACTCCTCCACCTTCTGTTTAAGGATGCCCCACAGATGCTCAATAGAGTTTAGGTCTAAAGACATGCTTGGCCAGTCCAGCACCTTTACACTCAGCTTCTTTAGCAAGACAGTGGTCATCTTGGAGGTGTGTTTGGGGTCATTATCATGTTGGAATACTGCCTTGCGGTTTACTTTCCGAAGGGAGGGGATCATGTTCTGCTTCAGTATGTCATGACACTCCCACCACCATGGTTGACTGTAGGCAAGACACACTTGTCTTTGTACTCCTCACCTGGTTGCCGCCACACATGCTTAAAGGGTTTCTGTCATCAGAATTTAGCCTACAAAACCGAGTGTCATTTGCAAATCGCAAATGACACCTGATGACAGAAAGCCTTCTTTTATAGAAAACTGTATGGTAGTTTTTGTTAAAATAGCGTTTTTATAATATGCTAATTAGGCCCCCTAGGTGCAGTAGGCGTGAACCCTGCACCTAGGAGCGGCCGTAATAACGCCCCTTACCCCTCCTCCCTTGCGTTGATTGACAGGGCCGGGCAGCCATCTCTTTCGTCTCCCGGCCCTGTACGATCGCGAACTCCCGCGCCTGCGCATTGCGATAAGCAATCTGCGCACGCGCGTTGAGAGCCGGCGGCCGCCCCGGTCCCGGCTTCATCAATGCGCATGCGCGGATTGCTTATCGCAATGCGCAGGCGCGGGAGTTCGCGATCGTACAGGGCCGGGAGACGAAAGAGATGGCTGCCCGGCCCTGTCAATCAACGCAAGGGAGGAGGGGTAAGGGGCGTTATTACAGCCGCTCCTAGGTGCAGGGTTCACGCCTACTGCACCTAGGGGGCCTAATTAGCATATTATAAAAACGCTATTTTAACAAAAACTACCATACAGTTTTCTATAAAAGAAGGCTTTCTGTCATCAGGTGTCATTTGCGATTTGCAAATGACACTCAGTTTTGTAGGCTAAATTCTGATGACAGAAACCCTTTAAAGGGGTTGTCCGAGTTATTTTTTTGTCCTTTGTATGTTTCTAACTAGTCAAATACAACAGCTTTTCCATACACTTTCTGCTTCTAAAGCTGCTGGTTTATCAGGTTTCACTCAGGGTCACATGACCTGTGATGTCAGCTTGCCTCACGGGTAATCTTGCATTTGTGTAGGAGATGTCACTGTCCACGCCCCCCACCTGTTCTGCTGCTGCTGCTATCTGCTCTCTCCCTGGATTCTTTCAGATAAAACATTAACCCCTTCAGCCAGAACACACTGGAGGCTTTACAACAGCAGCTGCAGATGTAAACAGACACAGAGCTGACTGGAGCTGATCTGGAGGAGATGCAAAGTATTGTATTGTAGAGAAGAAAGGTAGGAGAAAGTTCCTGTGTGTATCAGCAGTGTCGTTGTACAGCTGGGACTTCTAGTCCTACACATACAACAGACACGTCACTCAGGCCAGCTCTTGTATTCACTCCCTGTGCAGAACTGGGGGGGGGGGGGGGGGGGGGGGGGGGGGGGCAGAGATTGTTATTACTGCATGTAAACAAAGACCAGAAGAGAACCAGGGAAATGTGGAAATATAGATTTTTTTTTTTTTGCCTAAAACTTGCTTAACTTATATATTGCTGCCCGTCAGATTTAAAGTACTATATATATTTTTTTCATAACTCGAACAACCCCTTTAACATTATTTGAACCAAATAAGTTTACCTTCATCTCATCAGACCACAGAACATGGTTCCAGTAATCCTTGCCCTTAGTCTACTTGTCTTCAGCAAACTGTCTGCGGACCTTCTTGTGCATCATCTTTAGAAGAGGCTTCCTTCTGGGACAACAGCCATGCATACCAATTTGCTACAGTGTGTAGCATATGGTCTGAACACTGAGAGGCTGACCCCCATCCCTTTAACTCTTACATGTACGGCACTGGGGCGATGCGGACACATGGCGCCCGCTCGCACGTGCGGTGGGCGTCATGGCCGGCAAGTCTCTGCTGTTTCTAACAGCAGAGACTTGCGGCTACTTACCCCATCGGCGGCGTCTTGCTGGGCCTTTAGATGCCGTGATCACACGTGATCACGGCATCTAGTTGCGTCTTAACCCGGAAGCGTACGCTTCTGGGTGGTGTGCAGACACCCCGTGTGGCCAATCGGGGTGTCTGTACACGATCTGAAAGCTGTAAACCTCACTGATGAGGTTTACAGCTTTTAAAGTGCAATTCTTATTCTTAACCCGGAAGCGTACGCTTCTGGGTGGTGTACAGACACCCCGTGTGGCCAATCGGGGTGTCTGTACACGATCTGAAAGCTGTAAACCTCGCTGATGAGGTTTACAGCTTTTAAAGTGCAATTCTTATTCTGGCCACTAGATGGCAGGCCAGGATAAGAAATGAGCAATTCTTGGATTTATCTCCATCTAGTAAATCCCTGATTGCTCATAAAGAAAAAAAAAAACACAATATATTAGCTCATATTTGAGCTTTAAAATAATCACAAAAAATTAAAAAAAATGTTAAAAAATATATACAAAATAAAAAAATATATAAAAGTTCAAATCACCCCCCTTTCCGTATAATTAAAAAATAAATACCTAAATAACAATAAATATAGACATCATGGGTATCACCGTGACCGAAAATGCCCGTACTTTTAAAATATAAAAAAAAATTCCAATATGGCAAATTGTGTGGCGGAAAAAAGCGTCCAAATGGTGATTCGCTGTTTTTTGTCGCTTTTTTTTTTTCCGAAAAAAAAATTAAATAAAAAGTGATCAAAAAAGTCTTACACACCCCAGAATAGTATCAATAAAAACTTCAGATCGCCCCGCAAAAAATGAGCCCCATACAGCTCCGTACACATACATACCAAAAAGTTATAGGGGTCAAGATATGACAACCAAAAAAAAAAGGGCAACTTTATAATTACTTTATCACTATCAAAACGCAGGAAAAACTATACATATTAGGTATCGCCAGATTCGTACTGACCAGTAGAATGAAAGTACCTGGTCAGTTTTAATGAACATCAAACACTGTAAATAAGAAACCCGTAGAACTGTAGCGGAATAGCGTTTTTTTTTTGCAATTTCACCCGATTTGGAATTTTTTTCCCGCTTCCCACTACACCATATGCAATAGTAAATGGTGGCGTTGGAAAGTACAACTTGTCCTGCAAAAAACAAGCCCTCATACAGCTATGTGAACAGAAAAATAAAACAATTATGGCTGTTTGAAGGCAGGGAGCGCAAAACGAAAATGCATAACCGAAAAAACCTCCGGTACTGAAAGGGTTAACCTCTGCAGCAATGCTGGCAGCATTCATACATCTATTTTGAAAAGACAACCTCTGGATATGACGCTGAACATATGCACCCGGCTTCTTTGGTCGACCATGGCGAGGCCTGTTCTGAGTGGAACCTGTCTTGTTAAACCGCTGTATGGTCTTAGCCACCATGCTGCAGCTTAGTTTTAGGGTGTTGGCAACCTTGTTTTAGCCTAAGCCATCTTTATCTAGAGCAACAATTCTTTTTTTTTCAGATCCTAAGACAGTTCTTTGCCATGAGGTGCCATGTTGAACTTCCAGTAACCAGTATGAGAGGGTGTGAGAGCGATAACACCAAATTTAACACACCTGCTTCCCATTCATACAGTTGGGCACAATTTGGCCATTTTCACTTAGGGATGTACTCACTGTTGTTTCCAGTGGTTTAGACATTAATGGCTGTGTGTTGAGTTATATTACGGGCACACCAAATTTACACTATTATACAAACTGTACACTGACTACTTTACACTGTACCAAAGTGTCATTTTCAGTGTTGTTCCATGAAAATATATAGTAAAATATTTAACCCCTTGGTGCCAATGGACGTACCGGTATGTCCAGGGCGCGAGGTAGTTTGCGCTACAGGGCGTACCGGTACGCCCTGCATGTAAACACCCGCTGCGCAGTGCAGCGGGGTTTACATGCTGTGATGGCGGCTGTTAGACACAGCCAGCCATCCATAGTGAAGGCCTGGGGGGGAGCCGTGCCCCCCCATAATGGTGATCGCTGTGAATGGCTGGTCTAATCAGACCAGCCATTCACAGCAGGCACGGGGTATTCAGCGGGGATCGCGCTATTCTGGCGAATCCCCGCCGAGTGTCAGGGGTTAGGGGGGGGTCAGGGTGCCCCCCCCCCGCCCCCGCGATCGGCTGTGATTGGTCAGTGACTGGTCACTGACCAATCACTGGCCAAAACATGTGTGGGCGGAGGGGGCGGAAGGGGCGATGTGCGGGCGGCTGCGGCGAGAGTGCCGCCCGCAATAATTTTTCTCCATTGCCGAGCATTTTCATGCAGAGTATCAGCATACTGCTGATACTCTGCTTGAAACTGCTGACATCGGTGCTGGCACCGATGTCAGCAGTTTAACCCCTTCCATGCCGCGGTCCGTAGGGACCGCTGTATGGAAGGGGTTAACAGGGAGGGAGCTCCCTCCCTCTCCCATCGGGCGCTGCGGTGCGCTGGCAGCGCCGATTGTGTGGCCAGATGAGAGGGAGGAAGCTCCCTCTCCCTTCCATCGGGACGCTGCTCTGCTGTGGCAGCGTCCCGATGGTTACCATGGCAACCTGACGCTTTCAGAAGCGTCTGGGTTGCCATGGTGTAAGCTAAGCCTCATCAAAGCCTGACAAGGCTTAGCCTGTGTGAAAATACACTGCAGTACACTATACAGTGTACTGTAGTGTATTATAGAACAATCAGACCCACTGGATCTTCAAGAACCAAGTGGGTCTGAGTCTAAAAAAAAAAAAGTGTAAAAAAATCATATTTTTCCCCAATACTCAAATTTGTAAAAAAAGAAAAAAAATACCCCAGGCATGTTATGTATCGCCAGGTTCGTAACAACCCACTTTACAAAAATATCACATGTCCCGACCCCTCCGGTGAACACCGTGAAAAAATAAAAATAAAAACTGTGTCAAAAAAGCCATTTTTGTCACTTTACATCACAAAAAATGTAATACCAAGCGATCAAAAAGGCATATGCCCCCCAAAATAGTACCAATCTAACCGTCACCTCTTCCCGCAAAAAATGAGCCTCTATCTGAGACAATCGCCCAAAAGATAAAAAAAACTACAGCTCTCAGACAATGGAGAGACTAAAACATGATTTTTTTTGTTTCAAAAATTATATCATTGTGTAAAACTTAAATAAATTAAAAAAGCCTATACATGTTAGGTATCGCCACGTCCATAACAACCTGCTCTACAAAAATATCACATGACCTAACCTGTTAGATGAACACTGTACAAAATAAAAAATAAAAACTGTGCCAGAACATCCATATAAAAAAGTGTCATATAACATAGTAACATAGTAACATAGTTTATAAGGCCGAAAAAAGACATCTGTCCATCCAGTTCGACCTGTTTTCCTACAAGTTGATCCAGAGGAAGGCAAAAAACCCCTGTGCGGTAGAAGCCAATTTTCCTCACTTTAGGGGAAAAAATTCCTTCCCGACTCCAATCAGGCAATCAGAATTACTCCCTGGATCAACAACAACCCATATCTAGTAACTATAACCTGTAATATTATTAACCTCCAGAAATACATCCAGGCCCCTCTTGAACTCTATATAAATCGATCAAAAATCATATGTACCCCAAAATAGTATCAATAACACTGTCACCTTATCCCGTAGTTTCCAAAATATGGGCACTTTTTGGTTGTTTCTACTGTAGGGAGCTTTAGGGAGGCCTCAAATAGGACATGGTGTTTAAAAACCAGTCCAGCAAAATTTGCCCTTCAAAAACCATCTGGCGCACCTTTTCTTCTGCGCCCTGCCGTGTGGCCATACAGTAGTTTACTACCACATGTGGGGTGTTTCTGTAAATCGCAAAATCAGGGTAATAGTTTTTGAGTTTTGTTTGGCTATTAACCCTTGATGTGTTACAGGAAAAAATGGATTAAAATGGAAAACGTGCCAAAAAAAGTGAAATTTAGAAATGTCATCTCCATTTCCCTTTAAATCTTGTGGAATACATAAAGGGTTAACAAAGTTTGTAAAATCAGTTTTGAAAACCTTGAGGGGTGTAGTTTCTAAAATGGGGTAATTTATGGTGGTTTCTATTATGTTAGCCCCACAAACTGACTTCAGAACTGAACTGGTCCTTAAAAAAATGGTTTTGGAAAATTTCTTAAAAATTTTAAGAATTGCTTCTAAAATTCTAAGCCTTCTAACGTCCCCAAAAAATAAAATTACATCAACAAAATGATGGCAACATAAAGTAGACATATGGGAAATGTAAAGTAATAACTATTTTGTGAGAAATCACTATCTGCCTTAAAAGCAGAGAAATTCAAAGTTTGAAAATTACAAATTTTTCAAAATTTTCTGTAAATTTAGGATTTTTTAAAATAAAGGTGATTTATATTGACTCAAATTTACAGCTGTCATGAAGTACAATGTGTCACGAGAAAACAATCTCAGAACGGCTTGGATAAGTAAAAGTGTTTCAAAGCTATTACCACATAAAGTGACACATGTCAGAATTCCAAAATTTGGCCCAGACATTAAAGGGGTATTCTCATCTTGAAGATCATGTTTTATGCTGGCACAATGGTGCCATAGATTATTTTTGTAAATAGTTTCTATTATTTATTTTTCCCTACTTTAGAGATAAACCTACCCCTCCTACCTCATTGTTTACTTCTTGTTACCCATAGATACGGCCACTGCTCCAGGGCCGATTCTAGGGCCGTGCATGCGCAGACCGCACTATTCTTTCATCCAGGCGGCCGCTCCTTGAATCGCGAACACGCACGCAGCCGCGCATGCGCCTATGTTCATTCTTCCTTGCCGTGTCTGATACAGAGCCGCGCATGCTCTGTATGCAGTGCGGCGATCCCAGCGAGCGGCGGAGATAACAGAGGACGTTTCTGCTGTGTAAGTGAGCCCCAGGAGTACCCGACATCCTATGTCAGTGAATGGTATGAAATTATCCACTAATCCACCAACGAATGTATTTATCATAATAATCATCAGGGGGTTATATGAGCCAGAAGGAGAGCGCAGGAATAGTTGAGGGAGGCTTGTTGACAACTACACTCACCGGCCACTTTATTAGGTACACCATGCTAGTAACGGGTTGGACCCCCTTTTGCCTTCAGAACTGCCTCAATTCTTCGTGGCATAGATTCAACAAGGTGCTGGAAGCATTCCTCAGAGATTTTGGTCCATATTGACATGATGGCATCACACAGTTGCCGCAGATTTGTCGGCTGCACATCCATGATGCGAATCTCCCGTTCCACCACATCCCAAAGATGCTCTATTGGATTGAGATCTGGTGACTGTGGAGGCCATTTGAGTACAGTGAACTCATTGTCATGTTCAAGAAACCAGTCTGAGATGATTCCAGCTTTATGACATGGCGCATTATCCTGCTGAAAGTAGCCATCAGATGTTGGGTACATTGTGGTCATAAAGGGATGGACATGGTCAGCAACAATACTCAGGTAGCCTGTGGCGTTGCAACGATGCTCAATTGGTACCAAGGGGCCCAAAGAGTGCCAAGAAAATATTCCCCACACCATGACACCACCACCACCAGCTTGAACCGTTGATACAAGGCAGGATGGATCCATGCTTTCATGTTGTTGACACCAAATTCTGACCCTACCATCCGAATGTCGCAGCAGAAATCGAGACTCATCAGACCAGGCAACGTTTTTCCAATCTTCTACTGTCCAATTTCGATGAGCTTGTGCAAATTGTAGCCTTAGTTTCCTGTTCTTAGCTGAAAGGAGTGGCACCCGGTGTGGTCTTCTGCTGCTGTAGCCCATCTGCCTCAAAGTTCGACGTACTGTGCGTTCAGAGATGCTCTTCTGCCTACCTTGGTTGTAACGGGTGGCAATTTGAGTCACTGTTGCCCTTCTATCAGCTCGAACCAGTCTGCCCATTCTCCTCTGACCTCTGGCATCAACAAGGCATTTCCGCCCACAGAACTGCCGCTCACTGGATGTTTTTTCTTTTTCGGACCATTCTCTGTAAACCCTAGAGATGGTTGTGCGTGAAAATCCCAGTAGATCAGCAGTTTCTGAAATACTCAGACCAGCCCTTCTGGCACCAACAACCATGCCACGTTCAAAGGCACTCAAATCACCTTTCTTCCCCATACTGATGCTCGGTTTGAACTGCAGGAGATTGTCTTGACCATGTCTACATGCCTAAATGCACTGAGTTGCCGCCATGTGATTGGCTGATTAGAAATTAAGTGTTAACGAGCAGTTGGACAGGTGTACCTAATAAAGTGGCCGGTGAGTGTATATGGTGTATGGGACACTTAGGGACAATATGAAGAGCATGTCACACTTGTGGACAACCATATGGAGGGCATGAGATGCTTGGGGACAACCATATGAAGGGCATAGGACTATCCACATGAACGAGCACGCAAGAACTGAGTTCTCAGTGTGGTCATAAGGAGGCGTGGCAGCCCTTCACTCAAACTGCCTAAGCCCGCCCAGCCTTAGAAGCAGGAAACCAGGAAGTGAACTGCAGAGCTGGCTGCAGGTGAGGATGAATTAGCAAGATGAGAATACCCCTTTAAGGCCAAAATGGGCTCTGTCCTTAAGGGGTTAAAAAAAATGTGAGGGGTGCACTCAATTTTGTGAGATACTGTATATATGTTTTGATTTCTGGTAAGAAGTAACACTCACTGGTTTAGACATGGAGTGTATGAATTTTTATCCTCTTCTATTATGGACACTATCAAAGTTATTAGTTTTGACCAGAAATCCAGATTCTTGATACTTGGTCCCTGCTCCTCAGGTGGTACTTCCCCCTTCTTAGCCTGTGACAGATAAAAAGATAAGAATAGTTATACTATATGCAAAAATGTTGTTTTTTTGTTCCTGTATAAATAAAGGTTAAACTTTAATGAGACAACCTTTTCCACTCCCAGTTGGCTCTCAGTACCACTAGAAAACACCCACATTTTGCCAGGAAAAGTCGCAACCACCTCTACATTGCAGCCTATGAAAAATGGTAATACTCTTTTGATGGCTCATGTCCTGTAATTTGTTAGTATCAATACTTACCGGGTCACTTTGGTATTCTCGACTGTACAGCTCATGGCAATTATTGAAGATGTATTCATAAGTAGAATTGAGACAGGCCTTCACACAATCCTTCACAACTTGGCTTGCCCTGGGTGGACTCTGCAGCTCTTGCACCTATACAAATGACCAGAATACACTTAAACAGTTCATAAAATTCAAAGGGAAAGACTATGTAATACCCTGCACATGACAAATAAGATCACCATCTTTTCTGGCGTTTTCTTGCATGTCTATGTCTTACATATAACTATTGTGTCTCGTGAATTATGCTTGTAATATGATTCATCCAGTGACATTCCTGTTTGCTCATAAGTCATATAGAAAGCCAGCCACCTACCACAACGATTGAGAGTATAGTGGCCAGATGAGTAAAATCTAATTTCTCATTTGTGTCATTGGGAACACAGAAGACCATGAGGTACAGTAGCTGCCGATAGGAGGCATCTAGAAAAAGTGTAGATTCCTCCTTTCCAGCTATACCTTCCTGCAGACACTGAGCTAATCAGTTTTAGCTTAGTGTCTGTAGGGAACAGACCTTCCTACAGCCACAGGCAAGTAGGCCTCCTGCGCTGGGTCTCACGTGATCACGAATACCAGCACCAGGACATGGTAAATCAGGTCACTGACCAGAAGAGGTTTGTGGCCTGCATCTCAGACAGCAGCAAAGAATTAGCATTTATTTATTTTCTTTCATATGTGTGTATACTGTACATTGCTACGACAGTGAGAGGGGGATTAAGTGTTATATATTTGCACTATGGGTCGTGGCCTAGCCTGCATGGCAGGAGGATGCACCTGCACAGTGCTCCAGCGGTATCCTGCAAAAATCCTGCTATTCACCAAGCAATACCTACTACATCGCACTCCCATCCTTTGCCCCAGAGTGTCTTGACTTGGGGGGACAAGCTAGAACGGTTGGGATCAGCACTGCCTCATGGAGACCAGGGCCCCGATACAGAGTGCTGTGCCGGAGCGAGGAACAGTGATGCACTGAAAAATATAATCTCCTGCCTGACTCCTACGTCAAGCGGCACCCCTGAGAACCCTGCCAGTGACCAGAGAACTGAGATAGAGGCGGGGGGAGGCACGTGGTTGGAGAAGAGAGCAAGTGGGCTCTGCTGTTTCTGTGCCGATAGGGGCAGGAAGACTGCTGTGTGGGCAGCTTGGTGAGATGAATCCATGAGACCTCCCCTCAAGTACTAGAGCCAAAGTTACTGCTGCTGTGATCTGAAAGGGGCTTATTCTCCTAACTGCAGTGAGATGATTGCCCTGGCCTGCATACACCCTTGTGGCCAATTCTCTCCTGGATAATATCTTAAAATTAGCTGAATGCTCCTGCTAAACCTGCCGTTATACCTTCTTACCAATCAAGTTCCTTCCCCTTTTTTCTTAACCTGCTGATGCCAAACTATTATTTTTCTATTGATAACACTCTGGGGACTTTCATATGAAGCTTGATTGCTGTGTTGGAAGTGCTCGATTTTTTTATACTTTTTTAAACTGCCTCACTTGTTGCTCCTCCTGCTGCAAAAACATTTATGGATGCCATGAGTCAAACAGATCAAGGAGAAGAAAGGTCCCATCCCTTGAAAACTTCAACCGAGGCCTCCCAAATCATGAATGCGATTGTCACGTGCCAAGCGGCGCTTACGACAAAAATTGATCATCTCTAATCTGATCTCAGCTGCCTGTGTCATGATTTTGACAAAATACGTAAAAGAACCACTGAGGTGGAACGCAGATTAAGTGATGTGGAAGATATGACCCGAGCGGACGAATCCGATACTAGACAGTTACAACAGCAGATGTTACAAGCCACAGCTGAAGATGGCAGAGAACCATAACAGACGTAATAATATTTGCATCTTAGGTCTCCCAGAGCGAGCCGAAGGTTCTACTCCAGAACTCTTTGTGGAACAACTGATTAGAGATATTTTAATGAGATCCGGGCACGACTCAGAGAACGGAATATAAAGTATCCCTCTAGACTACAGGTGCAAGATGGTTAAACCGTCCGCTTCTTTGAAACTTCGGAGACAGCAGCGGATTGGATAGACAGACGCCATGATGTGAGGCCTCACCGCTGACACGCTATGGATAGTTGAGTAGATATGAGAGATTTGCTTTTAACTCTTGTTTTCCCTTAAAGAGGAGCTTTCATGGGTCCAGACATTATGAAATAAGTAGCAGGTTATGTAGGGCATAGAGCAGAGATCTAAAAGCGCTTACTATTTTTTTCTGCCTCTCCATTTGTTTCCCCTGTTGAATTCTCCTGCCTGGTATGCTAATGAATAGCATCAGTACAGGGAGGAGGAGACGGCCCTGATTCTCAATGGGCATCTCCTTCTCCCTGGCTGTAGCGCGGTCCAATCACAGACACAGAAGAGAGCGTTACAGCCAGGGAGAAGGTGAGCTTTCTAATCTGCTGTGATTGGACCACCCTACACCCAGGGTTAAGGCTCAACCATGTTGGGATGGATTGGGCAGGGGGCAGGGGTATTTTCAGTTCTATGTTTTTTTGTGACAGTGTGTGTGGGTATGAATGTCGGCTCCTCCACCGGACCTGGGAACTGGTATGTTTTTTTAGTGGCTGTATGGCGTCAGTTATGCTGTTGTTTTAGAATGTCAGGGGTCTCAATAAAAAAATTAAACATTCATTCAAAAAAGTTTTGGCTCTTAAATGTCCCTGGGTAGCCTCAGCGTATCATGTGGTATGTTCTAATTATGCAAGGGGAGTTTCTGTTCTAGTTGCCAAAAGCCTTCCCTTTCAGCTTATGTCCGTTCAAATAGATGTTTCGGAAGATATGTGTTACTACATGCCAGTATTAGAGGGTTTCATTATCTGGTTATAGGTCTATATATACCACCCCCATTTTGTAGGGAAATTCTTGATTCTATTATGAGTAAAGTCGCAATGTTTTCAGCAACTCCCTTCATCATTATGGGTGATTAAAATGCGACTTTAGACCCGCTAAGAGATAGGGTGCATCCCCAGGCCTCTCAGAATAAATCTTTTCTACATTGGGCGGAAGCCCATGGTCTAACAGAGTTATGGCGTCATCTTCATCCTAATTCTGCACAAGTACCATGCTACTTGGCTTCCATGGGCTCTATGTCCCGTATAGGCCTAGCCTTTGTCTGTAAAGATTTACCATTTTATATCAGAACTAGTGATTACTTGCCTAGGGGTATTTCAGATCATGCGCCCCTCCTCTTTTATCCCAGCCAATGGCCCCCCTTATTAAATGGTGGCATCTGAATCCGATGTGGCTTGATGTTCTCCCAGTGACGAGCAGCTGTTATGAGGCTATGGAACACTATTGGAAAAAAAACAAAGGGTTTTTGAACCCTCTGCTAGATTGGGATGCTGAGGGAGGTGTTGATTCATTCAAGCGTCACACAGAAACGAATTACGCCTAAAACTGACTAAATTGGAGACAGGGGTGTCAGACAGGGAGCAAGAGTTTTTAAAGGATCCAAATAGTGAGAAGCAGAGTGCTTGGCTTGAAGCAGAATGTCTATTCTGCCTACACCTTACTGACTATACTTAAAAGAAGCTCCTGGCTCAGAGGCAAGCTGTTTTCTGTGATGGGAATAAAAATGGTAGAGCTTTAGCATATTTGGCTCGCTCGGAAACCCCCCAAACAGTGGTTGCTGGAGTTATGACTGACCGAGGTGACCTTATGATAGAGCCTCGAGATGTGTGTCGCCAATTTGCTTCCTATTATTCTGATTTATATGCTTCCAAATGCTTCCTTGGTGGCACACATCACGGATCAAGTATCTGGGGGTTAATATACATAGGGAGGCTGCAAAATTCTACCAGCTTAATGTGATTCCCACCATGGAATATATCACTAAGAAAATTGAGGCATGGGAAAACCTGCCATTAACTTTGATAGGTCGTATTAATGTTATAAAAATGATCCTCCTGCCTAAACTATTATATTGTTACAGAGCAGCTCCTGTAGCCTCGCCTAAGAGACATTTTGTTCTTATGGATAGAATGTTTACCCCCTTTTTATGGTGTAAGCTCTGTCCCAGGATAGCGAGGCAGACCCTTCAGGCGTCATATGCACGGAGGGACTAGTGCTACCTAATCTTTCTATTTATTACATGGCAGTACAGCTGAGTTATGCGGCGTGGTGGATTAGAGCTGATGCGAACAATCCAGCAGTAGTGTTGGACTCTGCTCTAGTGGGTTCATATGAGGACCTTACAAACCTAGTGTACAGAGAGGGAGTTGTATTCTATTTATCACTATACCCCTACAATGGCTGCCACGGTAGCGATCTGGGTTCAGTGGCTGAGTGTACATATGGTTAAAGATGACCGGGAGAGTTGGTTGCTGTATTTACCGCTTTGGAGGAATAGGGGCTTGTCAAAATTGTTCTCCCTGACAGATTTTGAATTTTGACCTAAGAGAGGCCTGCAATACCTTACCCAACTTTATGACAAAGGTCTATTTAGGTCGTTTAATAGTCTAAAGCAGGAATTTAAACTACCCCAACACTGTCTAGATATATACTTTCAGCTCAGACATGCTTGTCATGCTTAATTCAGTAAAGATCCATTGAGACTTAAATGTGCTCCTATTGAGGCGGTGGTAAGAAGGGCTCAGTTGGCTAAACCGGTTTCGACCCTATATGCAATGTTACTGGGTGAGCAAGATTCTCCGCTTGACAAATCTTTTGTTAAATGAAACTGTGATATAGGCAATTTGGAGGCCCCACATGTGAGGGAACTAAGCCACACATGGAGATCCATGGTTATTAGTGCCAGAGATCAACTTATTCAGTTGAAATGGATACATAGGTTGTACTACACACCTGGCAGCAGAGGTCGCAATAACACCTGTATAAGCATCTATGACGCTTGTTCAGGCCATTTTACTCCCTGGAAAAAGTCTAAGGCGTACCAATATGCCTTAGACTTTTCCCCCACATTTATCAGTGAATGGCATGGGCAGCGCAGTGATGCTGCCTGTGCTTGCAATAACCAATAAAAAAGCTCCTTACAGCTCCTGTGCTAATCTGCGGAAGGACATAGAGCAGGCTTCTTTAGATAGAGCGTTGTAGAAACGTGGCCCGGTTAGCGGGAGTCAGACAGGATTATAGTAGAGGAGAGTAGCCTGTATTCCTATACACTCGCTGGCCGGAGTGCATTTGGTGTATCACGTGTCAGTTACCCTTCCTGTAAACTTGTTGACACTGTTTTTGTCATTTGTCAATTGTGCCCCTGGAGTATCGGCACAATACTATTAATCTCATCTCCCGAATGTTATAATTTGTTGTTTAATAAAGCCTGTATCTGTTTCAGCCTCCTCGTCTGCAGTACTGTATTTGAGCCCTGCCTCTGGTCTCTTTCTCCCCTGACCGCTTCATAGTCTGAGCATGAACTGCAGGGTGAAAGCCACCCTCTCTCCCACCCCTGCAGCTGACAGAAGTTGATTTTCACCTTGATTTTTTCAAACACCCATCGGCTGCGGAGTAGGAGGGGTCGTGACCTGACCGGGTTGGGGGGCGTGGCTTAGCAGGGCCTGTGGGCAGGCTTTTAAGTCCTTCTTTTGGGGGTGGCCTGAATTATAGGTCGACATGGTAATTTATGAGGAAACACAGTGGGTAGCAGTGGAAGAAAACATCTTTTATTACTACTGAACTGTAAATATGTGAAATTTACATTATATTAGGTAATGATTGATGATGAATTAGTCTAAAACATAAGTTACATTTATGGTAACCAGAATACCCCTTTAACAGTGTCATCCACAGCGCTTTGCCCATTTAACCCTTTCAGTACCAGAGGTTTTTTCGGTTTTGCGTTTTCATTTTTCTTCCCTATTTTCCGTGAGCCATAACTTTTTTATATGTTTGTTCACATAGCTTTATGGGGGCTTATTTTTTGCGGGACAAGATGTACTTTCAAATGCCACCATTAATTATGGCATAAAATGTAGTGGGAAGCGGTAAAAAATTTCAAATAGGGAGGAATTGGGAAAAAAACTTTTACGAGTTTTGTTCCCACAGCGTTTCATTTGCAGCAAAACTGATCCATGCCCTTCATTCTCTGAGTCAGTACGATTACAATGATACCCCATATGTGTAGCTTTGTTATGTTTAAATAGTGTAAAAATAGGGGGGCGTGGCCTGCACACAATGGCGCCGGCTGCTTGATCCGCTTGCTCCGCTTGAGGTACCTGCAAAGCTGCACAACTCGGCTAATTCCTGCACTCTCTACACATTTGTGGAACTTTATCAGGCCCTGCACATGATGGGGAAACTTAAAAAATGCGCAGCTCCAGTCAAAATTACTGAATTCTTTAACAAAGCCTCACCATCATCTGGAGGCCTATCGGCCAGCCAGGCTCCTGCGCGGTCATCTGCACATTCCTCCCCAGTGGCGCACTCAGAGATTGGTGAAGACCCGGACGCACCATCCGTGACCCAGCCTCTTTCAGAGCACACTATGCGGCAGCTTCTGGACTCCCTACGAACCTCGCTACGCGAGGATATGCAAGGTATAGTTAAGGAAATTCAAAGAGACTTACAAGTCTTGGGTGACCGCACGACGCATGTTGAAACCAAGATGGCCGAGTTTACCGCGTCTCACAACTCTCTCATAGACGCCCATGAGGCGCTGGAGGAAGAGCATGCCAGGCTGGTTGCTAAAGTACAAGATATGGAAGATCGAAACAGGCGGAACAATGTCCGACTCAGTGGAATTCCTGAGTCGGTCCCTGCTGATTCCTTGGAGGATTTACTGAAACGACTTATCAAAACTGTGATCCCTACAGCAACCGACTTAGATCTTACCGTGGATCGAATTCACAGGATCCCCAAGCCGCCTGGTTTGGACCCCAGCACCCCGCGGGATGTTTTGGCCAGTATTCACTTCTACTATACCAAGGACGCATTCCTTCGTAAGTTGCATGAGAACGCCACCCCGACAGAATTATTTAATGGGATTTCAGTATATCCTGATCTGTCTGCCGGCACCCTTGCCAAGCGTAAAGAGTTTGCCTTGGCTACTAAGGCTCTTAGGGATAACAATATCCGATACCGCTGGGGATTTCCAGTAAAGCTGCTAATCCATTATAATGGCGCTATTCACAGCTGCAAATCACCCAAGGAAGCGCTGATGCTACTACACTCCTGGGATTTCATCTCCACTCTGCCCAAGACCAGCAAAGATGCTGCTTCTAAACTGGACAAAGTGGCCCCTGAATGGGAAAAGGTTTGACTAGTTCAAGTTCCATACTGGATCAATGAAGAGATCTAAACCCCTATGTTGGGTGCCTCGGGCCCTGAGGGGCGGGTATACCCCATTTTTTGGGACTTTAAGTTAGTCCATTTTCTAGTTTACGCTATTGGCGTGACTTGTAGATTACCATCTGCTACTTCTCTGATTTTATGTTTGAATGTTTGCTATCTTTTCTTTGCAAATCCTTCTTTTCTGTATTCTCTTTTTTTCACCCATATTTCTTTTGTGAACTCTTCATGCCATACACTGTTCTATATGTGGTCAAGAGCATGCTGGGATACTTATGGCCTAGCATATACATCTACTTATGCAAATGGGGATTAAGGTCCTATCTCTAAACGTAAAAGGATTGAATTCTCCCTTCAAGAGGTCTTTACTCTGGAAGGAAGTTCAATCATCTCATTGCGACATCTTTATGGTGCAAGAAACGCATCTAGTGGAAAGCGATTCTCATAGATGTGCTCATAGATTGTTTCCTAACCTATTTTTCGCTCCGTCTAAGAAAAAGGGGAAGGCGGGTGTGGTTATAGGGATTAAGTCCTCCATTGCATTTCAAAAACAGGTGGTGATCACTGATCAGGCCGGTAGATACATTATTCTTAAGTGTATGCTAGACAATGTGTTACACACCATCGCGGCTGTGTATGCTCCCAATTCCCGCCAGATCTCATTTCTCCGTAGATTTTTCAAGAGAGTGCAGAAGGCTGCTGCCGGTGCTGTCATCATCGGAGGTGATTTTAATATCCCTGTTCACTGTGACTTAGATTGCTCTAGAGCTACTAAAACAGCTAGGCCCGATCTTCGGCACTTGCTTAAAGAAACATGTTTGCATGATATTTGGAGATACCAACATGCTGGAGAAAAAGATTATACATTCATGTCTTCAGTACATCTTTCTCAATCACGTCCATGGCCAAGCTGGAAGCTGAACTCCTTCCTCTTGCGAAGTAAGACTAGAGTAGATAAACTGACTACTGATA
The DNA here is from genome assembly GCA_900303285.1 of Rhinella marina. NCBI lineage: Eukaryota > Metazoa > Chordata > Amphibia > Anura > Bufonidae > Rhinella > Rhinella marina. The sequence continues at coordinate 23,964 of ONZH01028058.1, forward strand.
TGAGGGAATTTTTCGCACTGAATGACACTGAAAATGTATCTATTGCCACCCTTTGGTGCTCACATAAGGCCTATATGAGGGGCCTCTTGTTGCAGGAAGCGGCCAGGCTTAAGAAACATAGAGAACATCAATTGGCTTCGCTTACATCTGATATCTCTACTCTGGAGGCTAACTTTAAAATGTCCTCTGACGCTTCCATACACCAACAGTTGCTGTCACTGCGGCTTCAGTTGCGAGCACTGTTATTATACAAACATGAGCATGCATTGCGGAAACTGAAAGCTAACCATTACCAAATGGGGGATAGGGCAGGTGCCCTTTTAGCCAAGCGTTTGAATCGCAGGGCAGCTGCTGCAAAAATAGACTCCCTCCACTTAGCCAACTCCACAGTTGTTACTCATCCGCAAAAAATTGCAGAGGCCTTTGCAGACTACTACTCTTCCCTTTATAACATAAAAGAGGATGCGGCCACACCCCAACCTACTCCGACTGCAATTTCTGCTTTTCTTCAAAAGATTTCCTTACCTTCTCTATCCTCGAAGGATTTGGAAGATCTCAATAGCCCTATAACTTCTGAGGAAATTCAGAAAGCTATTAGAGCCACTAAGCCGCAAAAAGCGCCAGGCCCAGATGGGTACATGGCTGATTATTACAAAGTATTCTCTCTTGACTTAATTCCCCATCTAGGGACCTTGTTCAATAGTTTTATGTTAGGAAGTTGCATACCTCCCGAGATGCTCACAGCAACTATAGTGACCTTGCCCAAACCGGGTAAACCGGCTACCACACCTGCTAATTTCCGTCCGATATCATTGTTAAACGTTGACATAAAGATGTTTGCTAAGATTCTTGCTATGCGTATTAATAATGTGCTCCCGTTGTTAGTTAACCCGGACCAAGTTGGTTTTGTATCTAAGAGGCAGTGTAGAGACGGTACTAGATGCATGCTGGACCTACTCCAGATTGCTGAGCTCTCCAGAAGCCCCACAATTCTCGTGTCACTGGACGCGGAGAAAGCTTTTGATAGAGTTCATTGGGGGTTTCTGGAGCAAGTTCTCTGTAAATTTGGTTTTCAGAATAACATCCTTACTGCAATTATGAGCTTATATTCCTCTCCTTCTGCAAGGGTTCTGGCTTCTGGTTTCCTTTCCTCCCCTTTCCGCATCACTAACGGAACCAGACAGGGGTGTCCACTCTCCCCTTTAGTATTCTCCCTGATTATGGAACCTTTGGCAGAATTATTCAGGTCCACTCCCCAAATTAAAGGCATCCAGGTAAGAGAGCAGAGTCATGTTATAGGCCTGGTGTCACGTACCGTGTGGTTATCGTGACACGTGTTCAATGTTGCTCATGTTTGTGCCCTGGTATTCCGGATTTGGTTGTATGCTGGTTGCCAGGGGCAACGTGTAAATTGGTGGTGTCTCGGTTGTTCTCCGTGACACGGCTTCCATGTTGCTCATGTTTGTGCCCTGGTATTCCGGATTTGGTTGTATGCTGGTTGCCAGGGGCAACGTGTAAATTGGTGGTGTCTCGGTTGTTCTCCGTGACACGGCTTCCATGTTGCTCATGTTTGTGTCCTGGCATTCTGGCTGTGGTAGTAGGCCGTGGTTGCCAGGGGCAACGTGTAGTTTTGGCTGCTGGTATGTTCCCTGATTGCATACTTCCCTCCTTCCCTGTCTGGTTCTCATGGGGTTAACATATTGACCTGGGTGTGGTCACTAGGTGCTTTTATTCTGTTGTTGCTAGCCTGGTGGGTTAGTTGTGCTCCAGCCTCCGTTGGTGCTGGAGCTATGCACCTTTCCTGGGATTCCATCTGCCCAGTCCTTGTGGCCACTTAATATGTCATCGAGGTCTTCCCAGGTCCTCTCATCCCCTTCCCTTATTCCTGTTATTTGGTTTATGTACGGGTGGGTGTTTGGTCTGTGACTGCCATGTGTCTTCTGACATGGAGTCCAGACATTTCCTGTATGTATGTGCCTTCGGTGAGAGGGCTCCAGGGTTCCCCGGAGGGGGAACAGCGATACTGTGAGTTGTTGCCGGTGAGCTGGTTCCTGGGTTTGTTGTGTGTACTGAGTCCTGTTAGGTGTTCGGGTTCCAGTACATGTGCCTGGGCTCAGTCTTTGGTGTATGGACTGCTGGTGCAGTATCAGCAGGTAAGTTGCCAGGTGCACCGGGACCATCCTGGAGGTGCAGCCAGTGAGTTCTGGATAAGTGCATCCCTACCATCTGGGGCTCTGTGAAGAACGGGGCTCACTGGGTTTCTGCCCTCTGGGTTTGGTTTCTGGTGTTTCCGGTGCACTTGGTTCAGTGGTTTTCCTTGCCACTGGCTTCTTGCCTGCTGATCGGTTTTCATCTCACTGTAGTGTATCGGTGTATGCTCGGTGTGGAGTTTCCCCTCCCACACCGTAGCGTGACACCTGGATGCTGATGATGTCATTTTTACTCTGACAGATCCACTTCATTCCCTCCTAGAGGCTTCCAATATTTGACAGCAATTTTCTGCTGTGTCATATTATAAACTGAATATTACCAAATCTAGTGTTCTACTGATTTATGTCCCCCCGGAAACCAGAAGCCAAATCCAGCAGTTGTTGAACTTCCAGTGGGTAGACAAGCACATTACATATTTGGGTATCCTTATACCTACCACTATTAAAAGTGTCCCTAAATCTTAAGGCCCTGTTGGAGGATATTGGGAGAGATCTTCTCAGATATTCGTCCTTAATTCTGTCCTGGATCGCAAGGATTAACACAGTAAAGATGATGATTTTGCCAAAAATTCTGTACTGTTTTCGGTGCATTCCGCTACATATACCAAAGTCATTTATTCAGAAACTCCAGAACTCAATCCTGCGGTTCGTATGGGGAGACAAGAAGCCTAGGGTGGCGGCTGCCACTCTACATCCACCATTAAAGAATGGCGGACTAGGGATGCCTAATATATATAAATATTATTTAGCTAGTTTAGGGGATCAGGCCAGAGAGTGGTGGTACCCTGTCTCTCCCCCCAAGAATGGATCCAAATTGAAGAACAATTTGTGAAGAGGCAGTCTTTGAGAAGTCTATTAGCATCATTTGCATTAGGGACACCAAAAATACCCATTATTCTGGACACGGTGCAAGCTACCATCTTTGCATGGCAGTATTTGCTTCGCTCGGCCACATGCTTAGACCTGAAATTATTAGATCTTCCCATTTCTGCTATGGAAGATCTTGTTCCAAATCTATCGCTTACAACATGGATGGATAAAGGAGTGCTGACTACTGGACAGTTATATGCGAACCAACAGCTTTTAGATTTTGAATCTCTCCACATTAAAGAGGACCTTTCACCACTCCTGACATGTCTATTTTAATATCTTCATGCATTCCCCACATACTAACAATTCTGGTACATCTATTCTTATGTCTGTATGTTGTGTCATTCCTTTATTATTTGCACTAGAAGTTATGAGTGAATTGCTATTTGCCTTCAGTAAAGGAACAGAGGGGAGGTAACCAGTTGGAGGTGTGTACCTGCACAGACTCCCTCTATCCAATCAGTGCTGTCATGTTCAGACTGTGCAGATACACACCCCCAACCTGTTACCTCCCCTCTGTTCCCTTACTGAAGGCAAATGGCAATTCACATATAACTTCTAGTGCAAATAATAAAGGAATGGCACAACATACAGACATAAGAATAGATGTTCCAGAATTGTTATTACATGGGGAATGCATGGCGCTATTAAAACAAGCATGTCAGGAGTGGTGAAAGGTCCTCTTTAAGTATGACATTCCTAATAGGGTTTTCTACCAATATCTGCAAATCAAACACCTGCTGGGTGGATTTACACATAGGTTATTTGCCCAAAAGCAATGTGTACTCAACCCCTTATTTACCGAGCAGGCGGTATTATATGTATTCGATTTGCTGTCTGTGTTCGCTGAGTGCTGTTGCACCTTCTATGTTTTACCATTTTATTTTGCAGCCACACCTGTGTGACGTGCACCTGCATACTTGGATGTGCTGACTGACCCCCAGTTTTTCTTGCAGTTTAGGTGGAGGCGTGGCTGACTCCACCACCATTTCGGTCGTGCACTCCTAACTAACCTGTCTGCCTTACCTATTGATTTTAATTAGTGCTAGTATAAAGCTTTGCCCTGCTCTCCTTATATGCATTTGGAGGCCTAACTGGTACCAGGAGAGGTGGAACAGAGTTGGCTCAGCATTATATGGAACCTGTATTCCTTGAGCGTTATGGCTTTTTAGGTTCCCGTCTTAAAGAGATCGCCTTGGTATGGCAGACGGGCACAGATAGCTTTTTTATATAAAGTTATCTGCCAAGAATCTCACATTTACAATGTAGCGCAAGCATCGTGTAGATGGTGAGTATGGCGGTATTATATGTATTCGATTTGCTGTCTGTGTTCGCTGAGTGCTGTTGCACCTTCTATGTTTTACCATTTTATTTTGCAGCCACACCTGTGTGACGTGCACCTGCATACTTGGATGTGCTGACTGACCCCAGTTTTTCTTGCAGTTTAGGTGGAGGCGTGGCTGACTCCACCACCATTTCGGTCGTGCACTCCTAACTAACCTGTCTGCCTTACCTATTGATTTTAATTAGTGCTAGTATAAAGCTTTGCCCTGCTCTCCTTATATGCATTTGGAGGCCTAACTGGTACCAGGAGAGGTGGAACAGAGTTGGCTCAGCATTATATGGAACCTGTATTCCTTGAGCGTTATGGCTTTTTAGGTTCCCGTCTTAAAGAGATCGCCTTGGTATGGCAGACGGGCACAGATAGCTTTTTTATATAAAGTTATCTGCCAAGAATCTCACATTTACAATGTAGCGCAAGCATCGTGTAGATGGTGAGTATGGCGGTATTATATGTATTCGATTTGCTGTCTGTGTTCGCTGAGTGCTGTTGCACCTTCTATGTTTTACCAACCCCTTATTTACCGATAGGCCTATGTCCACAGCTAGCTTGTCTGTTATCTATTCAGCTATACTGCCATCTTCGATTATGATTAAATCCATGTTTATGCTTCGATGGGAACAAGAACTAAATAAAGAGTTTTCCTTGGAACAGTGGAGAAAGGCCCTTGCTTGGCCAGTTAACTCCTCAAAATGTATTAATCATGCAGAGAGAAATAGGAAACTGCAGCTTAGATGGTATCTAACCCCGGACCGCATAACTCACTGTTCCCCAGCCTACTCTCCACTCTGTTGGAGAGCATGTGGGCATAGAGGCACTCCATCTCATATGTGGTGGTTCTGTCCCTCTGTAAATGGGTTATGGAGTAAGGTTGCTGATATGATATGTGTCATCACAGAGGTTTACATGCCGATGTCACCAGAGTTAGCACTCTGGAATTGAGAACATCCCCCTGCAATTTAGATGGGTAGTAGCCCATATTCTAACCACCACACGACAAGTAATTGCTCACAATTGGAAACTCTCTGTCATGCCTGACCTAGCAGCAATAATCCGACTACTTAACTTTTACATGCATTGTGAATTTATTTATGCCCCATCCATGCGGTCCAGGATCAGATTACATAATGAATGATTGCCCTGGTTATCTAGCAATTATGCCTCCCCTTTGCCAGAAGAGGTATGGTAAATTTCCTTGCCCATTCACCGATGTATCTCAGACACCCCATGATCTATAGAAATATTTCAGCTGACTATGTTGTTTGCAATAATGAACGTGCGACGTATGTTCCTCCTTTTTTGTTATCCTTTATTGCTTCTGTTCAGTTGTATTGATGATACTGTAACATTTTCATGTCTTCTTAAACTCAATAAAAAATTATTGACACTAAATAGTGTAAAAATAAATTTAAACTTTGAAAAAACATTTTTGTTTCTTACATCGTCATATTCTGACCCCCATAACTTTTGTATAGTTACATCCACTGAGCTATTTAGGGGCTCATTTTTTGCGGGACAATCCATAGTTTTTATTGATACCAATTTGGAGTGTGCATGACTTTTTGATCACATTTTATTACATTTTTTGGGTAAGAGAAGTAGTGAAAAAATGGCAAATCGGCCATTTTGACCCTTTTTTCCGTAACACAATTCGCTGTATTGGAATTTTTAAAAATATTTTAAAAGTATGGGCGTTTTCGGTCGCGGTGATACCCATGATGTTTATATTTATTGTTACTTAGGTATTTATTTTTTTAATTATACGGAAAGGTGGGTGATTTAAACTTTTATATTTTTTTTATTTTTTGACTTTTTTAAAAAAAATGTTTTTTTATTATTTTAAGGCTCATATATGAGCATATAATGGTTTTTCATTTTTCATTTTAAAACTCCATTTTAGAACTCCATTTTAAGTCTCTTTTTCTCATTTCTTATCCTGGCCTAAGGGTGGGTTCACATCAGCGTTATGCTTTCCGTTTGTGTTTTCCGTTATAACATGGTTATAACGGAAAATAACGGAAACCATAAGACGGAAGTCAAAACGGAAGCCTTTAGAGGCTTCCGTTTTGATCTGTCATAATAGAAGCCTATGAGAATCATAACGGATCCGTCTGAGTTCCGTTATGCTGAACGGAAAACAAAGTCCTGTCGACAGGACTTTGTTTTCCGTTTTGCATAACGGGAACCAAATGGATCCGTTATGATTCTCATAGGCTTCTATTATGACGGATTAAAACGGAATGCCTCTAAAGGCTTCCGTTTTGACTTCCGTCTTATGGTTTCCGTTATTTTCCGTTATAACCATGTTATAACGGAAAACACAAACGGAAAGCATAACGCTGATGTGAACGAGCCCTTATCTGGTGGCCAAAATTAGAATTGCAGATCGAAAGCTGTAAACCTCATCGGCGAGGTTTACAGCTTTCAGATTGAGTGCAGATACCCAGACTGACCACACGGGGCGTCTGTACAACCCCCGGAAGTGCGCGTTTCCAGGTTTTAGCGCTATTGGATGACGTGATTTCACATGATCACGGCATCTAATGCCTTTAGTTATCAATCGTCTATATCGGTAAGTAGCGGCAAGTCTCTGCTGTTTGAAACAGCAGAGACTTGCTGGCCATGACGCCAGCCGCACTTGCGAGCGGGTGTCATGTTCTGACATCACTCCAGCGCCGTAGCGGAAGGGTTAAAGTTGACCTACAGCAGTGAAGAAAAATGGCTGGGTTGTTATGAAACCTGGTGTGAAACTGTGTATGTGTGGAGACTAACGGCCTGCGAGCTTCTATTGGCTGATAAGGGTCATGTGACCAGGCTTCTATTGGCTAATGCATTTTTTGGGAATATCTCAGCAACGGTATGTCCTAGAGAGCTGAGAACCAGTCTAAAACCTTCCCGGACACCTGATGTACCTGTGTGCCAAATTTCATGATTGTAGCTGCGATGATGCGGATTTCTTTAGCGGACATACACACATACACTCAGCTTTATATATTAGATCAAACTTGGCTTTCCAGATGTTTGCATACCGTTTACAAGTCTTTTAGGACTAGTAAAGGATATTATCCCCACTAAATATGGTAGACGATTATACAGGTTACTCTTGTATTATGCAAGGACAACTATTCTTCTGAACTGGAAGACCCTGAAAACTCCCACTTTGCAACATTGGATACAACTAGTTAATTCTGATCTAGAATTATATAAGCTTGTTTATGAACATAGGGGACTCCTTAACCGATTCCTTAAAATATGGGATCCTTGGATTAACGCTCAAACGGTGTTACCTTTAGGCTTCATTCACACGTCTGTATTTGTGCACATCCTGGAAAATGGTCAGTTTTTTTGTGGATCCGTTGTTACGCTAAAAACTCAGTTTTTCAAGCACATCCATTCCGTTTTTCCGCAAAAAATGGAAGGGATGTATCTGTATGTCATCCAATTTTTGCGGATCTGCAAACAACGGAAGGAGGAATCAAATTTTTTTTTCTACCCTCCTGGAACGGAATTTGCAAATGCGGATGACATGCGGATGCCTTTCTGCATGTCTTCCGCATTTTTGGAGGTTCCATAGACCTGAGCTACGGACCCCAAAATTGGGATAGAAGTAGGACAGGAGGATTTCTTTATGCGGACAGTCGGAAAGGACACACGGATGCGGACAGCACACAGTGTACTGTCAGCATTTTTTCGATACCCATTGAAATGAATGGATCCGCATCCTATCCGCATAGTTGTCCGAAATTGCGGAAAGGATGCGGATATAAAATACGGACATGTGAATGGAGCCTAATGCGCAGAGTTCTGTTTCTTGATCCTGTGGGGGAGTAAGTGTTTGTATGTGTGGGTGGATTCTGTATATCTGGATATTCTGTATATCTTACTTCCAATATGGGTGTTTTGTTATCATTTTCTTTTCTCTGAGCAATGCTTTTTCTTTTTTTTCTTTTTTTTTGCGAACCTTACTTCTGCACCGAGATATTGATTCTGCTCAGTGAACAACACTGGACTCACTGTAATGGTATGATTGTCTGTTTTACTGATTCTTGGAGTTGTTGTACTCTTTGAAAAATCAATAAAAAGATACTTTAAAAAAAATATATTTGCACTACAGAGTGGGTGCATTATATACTGGCACTACGGGGGGCATTATATACTGCAAATACAGGGGGGAGCTTTATATAGTGGCATTATAGGGGGCATTATACATTGGCACTACAAGGTGGACAGTAGAAATGAGTGAAACTTCAACAAGAAATACAATTTGTTAATAATTATTTGTCACAAATCGCAATAAATCAGATATACCCAGGCCACTATGCCCAATAATATTGGTGGCCCTATCTCAGTGTGAAGGCTTGGAAGTTAAACTGCAAGGAGAGTGCAGGTAGAGTATATTGCCATGTGCATTACGTTCTAGTGCACTGACATTCATAGTTCATACGTTCTGTAGGTACTGTGCCATCAGTATTACAGGCAGGTATAATTTATCACCGTCTACATCCCTGTGCAGTGCAATAAGATTCATACAGCACCCTTCAGTAAAGAAAAAAAAATGTGCTCGCACCTGCAGTAGCTGTGACCAAATGGCTTCTTAGTGAAACAAATAAAGAAATTTATGAAATGTCAATAAAAAAGTGGGGAAAAAATTTTAATGCGTGTTGTGGCAGTCCAAAAACATACTTTTTAATCCCTTCTGTTACCTTAAGATTCACTGTGCGCCAGTATTACAGGTCACTGTTACTGTCAGGTCTAATTTATTGCCGTGGACTTAACCATGCAGTGCCCCAAGATTCAAGTAGTGACTAGTGATGATCGAGCACCCCGATGTTCGG
>ONZH01028059.1:0-33387 GCA_900303285.1 Rhinella marina
GGTGGAGAGTTCCAAGCTGTCATTTCTTTGCCAAACAGGCAGTACCAGCCCTGCACAAATATGTAGAACAGAAGGTGTACCAGTCCTTGAGCCTGTCGGTGTCTGCCAAAGTTCACAGCAGCACCGACTTGTGGAGCTCTAATTACGGTCAGGGACTGTATATGTCCTTTATGGTCCACTGGGTGATGATCCAAGCGGGCAGAGGTACTCCCCTGTGTAACTTCGATGTCAGCCAGTGGCAGCTCATGCGTGACACCTGACGTTTGCTCGTGCCCTTTGAGGAGGCCACTTTATTTGTCAGTCGCCAGAACTGCGGGATTAACAACGTCATTCCACTCATTCATATCCTGGAAAAGTGGAAAAGATGCTGTTAAATCTGGCTGATCAGCGGACAGGAGATGTGGCGACTACATCTCATGGCCACATGAGTTCTGTGGGGGCTGAACTGGAGGAGGAGGAGGACACTGGAGCACAAAGAATGCCTAGAGAAATCGGTAGTTTCTCTACCCAGGTGACAGGAGAGGAGGAGCAGGAGCAGCCAGCGGAGCTACGGGGCGATGAGGAAGAGGAGGCAGAGGACCCAGACACACCGTGGCAGAATGCAGTGGAGATGGAGGCAGGGAGTCCCTCTGAGTCACTTGCGCAAATGGCCCAATGCATGCTCACTTGCTTGCGTAGTGACAGCCGTATTGTCACCATTCAGCAGAGGGATGACTACTGGCTCTCCACCCTATTAGACCCTCACTACCGGTCCAAAATGGGGGCCTTTTTTACACCTGCCGAGAGGGAGGACAAACTGAACTACTATAGAGACATCCTATGTAGTCAGTTGGCCACTGCCTATCTGCACCATCGTCCTTCCTCTCGCAGGTCTGACCGGGGGGCCCTCTGTGCTCATTTTCCACTGCCATGGCTGCTGGGGGGGGTAGGGGTGGCAGTAGCATTACCTGCTCCGTCAGCAGCAGCAGCCTGAGTTTACAGTCGCTGATGAGCAGCTTTCTTCACCCGCATAGTGAAGAAACTACTCACCAGCAGCATCAGCTAGACCTGGAGGATGACCTGAAACACAAGGTGGCATACTTGGACAACACCCTGCAACCCGTCATTGAAGATCCACTGGCCTACTGGGCAGCCAAACTAGATTTGTGGCCGCAATTGGCCTAGTTTGCTCTGGAAAAGCTGTCCTGCCCGGCCAGTAGTGTGGCATCAGAGTGGGTGTTTAGTGCGGCGGGGGCCATAGTTACACCAAGGAGAACTTGCCTGTCCACCCAAAATGTGGAGAGACTGACCTTTGTCAAGATGAATCAGGCGTGGATCAGCCAGGATTTCCAACCACCAACGCCTGATGTGTCAGATTAGATCATTCATGCTGTTGTTTGACTGTTTCTTCTGGCTACCTGCCTCACCAAATATTCTGTTGCTGCCACCCGCCTAATGCCACACATCTGATGCCAAGTGCTCCTGCTTACAACCAACATCGTCAGCGTGTAGTGTTATTGCCACACTCCTCCCCACACTGTCGTCATGCCACTCTATAGTTTGCTGATGCTGCTACTGCCTCCATAATGTCGTCGTACCATTCTGTAGTCTGCCCATGCTGCTGTTGCTGCTACTACTACTGCCTCCATAATGTCTTCGTACCATTCTGTAGTCTGCCCATGCTGCTGTTGCTGCTACTACTGCTGCCTCCATAATGTTTTCGTACCATTCTGTAGTCTGCCCATGCTGCTGCTGCTGTTGTTGCTACTACTACTGCCTCCATAATGTTGTCGTACCATTCTGTAGTCTGCCCATGCTGCTGTTGCTGCTACTACTACTGCCTCCATAATGTCGTTGTACCATTCTGTAGTCTGCCCATGCTGCTGCTGCTACTACTGCTGCCTCCATAATGTTGTCGTACCATTCTGTAGTCTGCCCGTGCTGCTGCTACTACTACTGCCTTCATAATGTCGTCGTACCATTCTGTAGTCTGCCCATGCTGCTGTTCCTGCTACTGCTACTGCCTCCATAATGTCGTCATACTATTCTGTAGTCTGCCCATGCTGCTGCTACTACTACTGCCTCCATAATGTCGTCATACTATTCTGTAGTCTGCCCATGCTGCTGCTACTGCTACTGCCTCCATAATGTCGTTGTACCATTTTGTTGCCTCTAAATTATACTTACTGACATCTGATATTTGATCACTGGTTCTGTGACTGCAAAATTACTTACTGGGCTTGTGACTGCGAAATTATTTACTGACATTTTTGATCTTGTTGGGCCACTCTGTGATTGCTGCCACTTCCACACTCTGCCTATGTTCCACTATGTGACCTCATAATTCTGCACTATTGACATTTGCAGTCTTTGCATTGGGCCTGTCTATGACTGCAAAATTCTACTGACTGACGTTTTCAAACTTGTCGACCCACTATGTCGTTGTGCCACTGTGTGATTTCATAATTCTGCACTACTGACATTTGCAGTCTTTGCATTGGGCTTGTCTGTGACTGCGAAATTCTACTGACTGACGTTTTCAAACTTGTCGGGCCACTCTTTCATTGTGCCACTGTGTGACTTCATAATTGTGCACTACTGTCATTTGCAGTCTTTGTATTGGGCCTGTCTGTGACTGCAAAATTCTATTGACTGACGTTTTCATTCTTGTCGGGCCACTATGTTGTTGTGCCACTGTGTGACTTCATAATTCTGCACGACTGTCATTTGCAGTCTTTGCATTGGGCCTGTCTGTGACTGCAAAATTCTACAGAGTTTTCATTCTTGTTGGGCCACTCTGTCATTGTGCCACTGTGTGACTTCATAATTGTGCATGACTGTTATTTGCAGTCTTTGCATTGGGCCTGTCTGTGACTGCAAAATTATACTGACTGACGTTTTCATTCTTGTCGGGCCACTCTGTCGTTGTGCCACTGTGTGACTTAATAATTATGCACGACTGACATGTGCAGTCTTTGCATTGGGCCTGTCTGTGACTGCAAAATTCTACTGACTGACGTTTTTATTCTTGTCGGGCCACTCTGTCGTTGTGCCACTGTGTGACTTCATAATTCTGCATGACTGTCATTTGCAGTCTTTGCATTGGGCCTGTCTGTGACTGCAAAATTCTACTGACTGACGTTTTCATTCTTGTCGGGCCACTATGTCGTTGTGCCACTGTGTGACTTCATAATTGTGTATAACTGACATTTGCGTCTTTTCATTGGGCCTGTCTGTGACTGCAAAATTCTACTGACTGACGTTTTCATTCTTGTTGGGCCACTCTGTCGTTGTGCCACTGTGTGACTTCATAATTCTGCACGACTGTCATTTGCAGTCTTTGCATTGGGCCTGTCTGTGACTGCAAAATTCTACTGACTGACGTTTTCATTCTTGTCGGGCCACTCTGTCGTTGTGCCACTGTCTGACTTCATAATTGTTCACGACTGAAGTTTGCGTCTTTTCATTGGGCCTGTCTGTGACTGCAAAATTCTACTGACTGACGTTTTCATTCTTGTTGGGCCACTCTGTCGTTGTGCCACTGTGTGACTTCATAATTGTGCATGACAGACATTTGCAGTGCTTGCATTAGGCCTGTCTGTGACTGCAAAATTCTACTGACTGACGTTTTCATTCTTGTTGGGCCACTCTGTCGTTGTGCCACTGTGTGACTTCATAATTGTGCACTACTGACATTTGCAGTCTTTGCATTGGACCTGTCTATGACTGCAAAATTCTACTGACTGACGTTTTCATTCTTGTCGGGCCACTCTGTCGTTGTGCCACTGTGTAACTTCATAATTCTGCACGACTGTCATTTGCAGTCTTTGTATTGGGCCGGTCTGTGACTGAAAAATTCTACTGACTGACTTTTTCATTCTTGTCAGGCCACTCTGTCGTTGTGCCACTGTGTGACTTCATAATTGTGCACAACTGACATTTGCAGTCTTTTCATTGGGCCTGTCTTTGACTGCAAAATTCTACTGACTGACATTTTCATTCTTGTCAGGCCACTCTGTCATTGTGCCGCTGTGTGACCTCGTAATTCTGCTATTAATGCTGCCACTTCCACACTGTCATTGTGCCACTGCGTGACCTCATAATTCTGATACTACGGCTATTGCCACTTGCACACTCTGTCATTGTGCCACTCTGTGGTCTCCTGATGCTGCTACTGCTGCTGCCACTTCCACACTGTCATCGTGCCACTCTGTGGTCTCGGGGCACTATTTGTGCTTGGGGAACGAGCGCCTTAATCGGCGTGAGGAGTCTGTGACTGCAAAATTCTACTGACTGACGTCTTCATTCTTGTCGGGCCACTCTGTCGTTGTGCCACTGTGTGACTTCATAATTGTGCATGACTGACATTTGCATCTTTTCATTGGGCCTGTCTGTGACTGCAAAATTCTACTGACTGACGTTTTCATTCTTGTTGGGCCACTCTGTCGTTGTGCCACTGTGTGACTTCATAATTCTGCACAACTGTCATTTGCAGTCTTTGCATTGGGCCTGTCTGTGACTGCAAAATTCTACTGACTGACGTTTTTATTCTTGTTGGGCCACTCTGTCGTTGTGCCACTGTGTGACTTCATAATTGTGCACGACATTCATTTGCAGTCTTTGCATTGGGCCTGTCTGTGACTGCAAAATTCTACTGACTAAAGTTTTCATTCTTGTCGGGCCATTCTGCTGTTTTGCCACTGTGTGACTTCATAATTGTGCACTACTGACATTTGCAGTCTTTGCATTAGGCCTGTCTATGACTGCAAAATTCTACTTACTGACGTTTTCATTCTTGTCGGGCCACTCTGTCGTTGTGCCACTGTGTAACTTCATAATTCTGAACGACTGTCATTTGCAGTCTTTGTATTGGGCCTGTCTTTGACTGCAAAATTCTACTGACTGACTTTTTCATTCTTTTCAGGCCACTCTGTCGTTGTGCCACTGTGTGACCTCGTAAATCTGCTACTAATGCTGCCACTTCCACACTGTCATTGTGCCACTGCGTGACCTCATAATTCTTATACTACGGCTATTGCCACTTGCACACTCTGTCATTGTGCCACTCTGTGGTCTCCTGATGCTGCTACTGCTGCTGCCACTTCCACACTGTCATCGTGCCACTCTGTGGTCTCGGGGCACTATTTGTGCTTGGGGAACGAGCGCCTTAATCGGCGTGAGGAGTCTGTGACTGCAAAATTCTACTGACTGACGTCTTCATTCTTGTCGGGCCACTCTGTCGTTGTGCCACTGTGTGACTTCATAATTGTGCATGACTGACATTTGCATCTTTTCATTGGGCCTGTCTGTGACTGCAAAATTCTACTGACTGACGTTTTCATTCTTGTTGGGCCACTCTGTCGTTGTGCCACTGTGTGACTTCATAATTCTGCACAACTGTCATTTGCAGTCTTTGCATTGGGCCTGTCTGTGACTGCAAAATTCTACTGACTGACGTTTTTATTCTTGTTGGGCCACTCTGTCATTGTGCCACTGTGTGACTTCATAATTGTGCACGACATTCATTTGCAGTCTTTGCATTGGGCCTGTCTGTGACTGCAAAATTCTACTGACTAAAGTTTTCATTCTTGTCGGGCCATTCTGCTGTTTTGCCACTGTGTGACTTCATAATTGTGCACTACTGACATTTGCAGTCTTTGCATTAGGCCTGTCTATGACTGCAAAATTCTACTTACTGACGTTTTCATTCTTGTCGGGCCACTCTGTCGTTGTGCCACTGTGTAACTTCATAATTCTGAACGACTGTCATTTGCAGTCTTTGTATTGGGCCTGTCTTTGACTGCAAAATTCTACTGACTGACTTTTTCATTCTTGTCAGGCCACTCTGTCGTTGTGCCACTGTGTGACCTCGTAAATCTGCTACTAATGCTGCCACTTCCACACTGTCATTGTGCCACTGCGTGACCTCATAATTCTTATACTACGGCTATTGCCACTTGCACACTCTGTCATTGTGCCACTCTGTGGTCTCCTGATGCTACTACTGCTGCTGCCACTTCCACACTGTCATCGTGCCACTCTGTGGTCTCGGGGTACTATTTGTGCTTGGGGAGCGAGCGCCTTAATTGGCATGAGGAGATTCTATGGTCTCCTGATGCTAATGCTGCTGCCACTGTTCCAGACTGTCGTCGTGACACTCTATGCTGCTCCTGATGCTACTGCCACCTCCACACTGTCATTATACCACTCTGTGGTCTCCTGATGCTACAGCTGCTGTCACTGCTTCCTCTACACTGTCGTCTTAGCACTCTGTGTTCTCCTGATGCTACAGCTGCTGTCACTGCCTCTTGTACACTGTCGTCGTAGCACTCTGTGGTCTCCTGATGCTACAGCTGCTTTTACTGCCTCCTATACATTTTCATCGTGGCATTTTGTGCTTTCCTGATGCTACAACTGCTGTCACTGCCTCCTCTACACTGTCGTCGTAGCACTTTGTGGTCTCCTGATGCTACAACTGCTGTCACTGCCTCCTGTACACTGTCGTCGTAGCACTCTGTGTTCTCCTGATGCTACAGCTGCTGTCACTGCCTCCTCTACACTGTCATAGTAACATAGTAACATAGTAACATAGTTTATAAGGCCGAAAAAAGACATCTGTCCATCCAGTACGACCTGTTTTCCTACAAGTTGATCCAGAGGAAGGCAAAAAAAACCCTGTGCGGTAGAAGCCAATTTTCCTCACTTTAGGGGAAAAAAATCCTTCCCGACTCCAATCAGGCAATCAGAATTACTCCCTGGATCAACAACAACCCATATCTAGTAACTATAACCTATAATATTATTACCCTCCAGAAATACATCCAGGCCCCTCTTGAACTCTTTTACTGAACTTACCATCACCACCTCCTCGGGCAGAGAGTTCCATAGTCTCACTGCTCTTACCGTAAAGAATCCTCTTCTATTTTTGTGAACAAACCTTCTTTCCTCCAGGCGCAGAGGATGTCCCCTCGTCATGGTTACTGTCCTTGGGATAAAGAGATCATGGGAGAGATCTCTGTACTGACCCCTGATATATTTATACATAGTTATTAGATCTCCCCTCAGTCGTCTTTTTTCTAAAGTGAATAACCCTAATTTTGATAATCTTTCTGGGTACTGTAGTCCACCCATTCCAGCTATGACTTTAGTTGCCCTCCTCTGAACCCTCTCCAGCTCTGCTCTGTCTGCCTTGTTCACAGGAGCCCAGAACTGTACACAGTACTCCATGTGTGGTCTGACTAGTGATTTGTAAAGTGGCAGGACTATGTTCTCATCACGGGCATCTATGCCCCTTTTGATGCAACCCATTATCTTATTGGCCTTGGCAGCAGCTGTCTGACACTGGTTTCTGCAGCTTAGTTTGCTGTTCACTAAAATTCCTAGGTCCTTTTCCATGTCAGAGTTACCCAATGTTTTACCATTTAGTATGTACTGGTGACTTGCATTATTCCTTCCCATATGCATAACCTTACATTTGTCAGTGTTAAACCTCATCTGCCACTTCTCTGCCCAAGCCTCCAGTCTATCCAGATCCATCTGTAGCAGTGTACTGTCCTCTTCTGTGTTAATTACTTTACACAGTTTAGTGTCATCTGCAAAAATTGATATTTTACTGTGCAAGCCTTCTACAAGGTCATTAATAAATATATTGAAGAGAATAGGACCCAATACTGACCCCTGTGGTACCCCACTAGTTACAGTGACCCAATCTGAGTATGTACCATTAATAACCACCCTCTGTTTTCTATCACTGAGCCAGTTACTTACCCACATACAGACATTTTCTCCAAGACCAAGCGTTCTCATTTTATATACTAACCTTTTATGTGGTACCGTGTCAAATGCTTTGGAGAAGTCCAGATATACTATATCCATTGATTCCCCGCGGTGAAGTCTAGAACTTACCTCCTCATAGAAACTGATTAAATTGGTTTGACACGACCGATCCCTCATGAAGCCATGCTGATATGGAGTTATTTGCTTATTTTCATTGAGGTACTCCAAGATAGCATCTCTTAGAAAACCTTCAAACAGTTTACCCACTACAGATGTTAAACTTACCGGCCTATAGTTCCCGGGCTCTGTTTTTGGACCCTTTTTGAATATTGGCACCACATTTGCTATGCGCCAATCCTGTGGAACACTCCCTGTCAGTATAGAGTCCTTAAATATCAAGTATAAGGGTCTGGCAATGACATTACTTAATTCTCTTAGGATACGTGGGTGTATGCCATCCGGTCCTGGCGATTTGTCTATTTTAATCTTTTTAAGACGCCCCAGTACTTCTTCCTGGGTCAGACAGGACACTTTTAAAGGGGAATTCACTTTTATATTCTGCATTTCATCTGACAGTTTATTTTCCTCAGTGAATACAGTGGAGAAAAAAATATTTAAGAGTTTTGCTTTCTCCTCATCGCTCTCTGCTACTCCCCCCTCACTACTCTGTAAGGGGCCGACACCTTCAGATTTATACTTTTTAGTATTTATATAATTGAAGAACATTTTAGGGTTAGTTTTACTCTCTTTAGCAATTAGTCTTTCAGTCTCTAGTTTAGCTGCTTTTATCTGTCTTTTACAAATTCTATTTTTTTCCTTATAGTTTTTCAATGCTTCCTCGCTCCCCTCCTGTTTTAGTGATTTAAATGCTTTCTTTTTGTCATTTATTGCTTTTTTTACAGTTCTATTTATCCACATTGGTTTTTTCTTGTTTCTTATCATTTTATTCCTATACGGTATGTACCTCTCACAATTAGATATTAGGATGCTTTTAAAAATATCCCATTTTGTGGCTGTATTTTTATTTTTGAGGATTTTGTCCCAGTTAGTTAGACCTATGGCCTCTCTTAGATGGCTAAATTTTGCATTTTTGAAGTTTGGTATTTTTGTTCCTCCCTGAAGAAATGCTTTTTTTAATGACAATTTAAAGGTTATTATTTTATGGTCACTGTTACCCAGGTGTCCCCCAACCTGCACATCTGTTGTTCTGTCAGGTCTATTGGTTAATACTAAGTCCAGTATGGCCGTCCCTCTAGTCGGGTCCTGAACCAGTTGGGAAAGGTAATTGTCTTTGGTTATTGCCAAGAACCTGTTTCCTTTATGAGATATACAGGTTTCAGTTTCCCAGTCTATATCTGGGTAGTTGAAGTCCCCCATAATAACAACCTCATTCTGATTTGCCGCTTTGTCTATTTCATTTAGAAATTGATTTTCTGTGGCCTCTGATATATTAGGTGGTTTATAATAAACTCCTATTAGTATTTTATTATTGTTTTTGGCTCCATTTATTTCTACCCACAGTGACTCCACATCTTCGTGTCCCTCACTTATATCTTCCCGGATTGTGGGCTTTAGACAGGACTTTATATAAAGGCAGACCCCTCCCCCTCGCCGGTTTTGACGATCCTTTCTAAAAAGATTGTAACCCTGTACATTAACTGCCCAGTTATAGGTATCATCCAGCCATGTCTCAGTTATTCCCACTATGTCACAGTCCTCCTCACACATCACTAATTCCAGTTCGCCAATTTTATTAGTTAGGCTTCTGGCATTAGTGTACATACACTTAAGAGGTCTATGTATATTTTTTACCCCGTTTGTCGATTTACTATTACTTATGAAATGAATATCCGGGCTTCTTGGGTTACTTTGGTTGTTGTTTTGCACAGTCTTCTCCCTACATTCCTTACTAACCCCAGCCCCCACTAACCCCCCACTTTTCCTTCCTATGACCCACTCTCTATCTACACTATCTACCCCCTTATTAGTATGGTCACCCACCCTCCCCCCAGATCCTAGTTTAAAAGCTCCTCCAGCCGTCTAACCATTTTTTCCCCCAGGGCAGTTGCACCCTCCCCATTAAGGTGCAGCCCGTCCCTACTGTAGAGTCTGTAGCCGACAGAGAAGTCGGCCCAGTTCTCCATGAACCCAAACCCTTCCTTCCTGCACCAGCCTCTGAGCCACTTATTTAACTCCCTAATCTCCCGTTGTCTCTCTAGTGACGCTCGTGGCACTGGTAGTATTTCTGAAAACACTACCTTGGAGGTCCTGGACTTTAGCTTCTCACCTAGTTCCCTAAAATCATTTTTAAGGACCTTCCATCTCCCCCTGACTTTGTCATTGGTGCCAACGTGTACCATGACCGCCGGGTCTTCCCCAGCCCCACCCAGCAATCTGTCAATCCGGTCTGCAATATGCCGAACCCGAGCACCCGGGAGACAACACACTGTTCGGCAATCACGGTCTCGGCGACAGATGACCCTGTCTGTCCGCCTAATAATAGAGTCCCCTACCACCAGTATCTGTCTGTCCTTTGCTGCTCTCCTTTTCCCATCCTTCCTGCAGCGGTCATCCTCCTGGTTGCTAGGGCCTCTGTCGTCATAGAATTCTGTGTTCTTCAGATGCTAAAGCTGCTGTCACTGCCTCTTATACACTGTCGTCGTGCAGCTGTCACTGCCATCTCCACACTGTCTGGGGGGGGGGGCTGTGCTTGGTTAATCGTGTAATAGAACAGGTTCTGTAAGAAATCTATGTGGAATCAGTGAATTTGTGTAAAAGAAGTGCGCTCTTTGGCGCTCTAGTAGGATCTTGGGCCTCTGCACGGTTTTTTATAGCTGGCGCTAACATTGACCTATAAAGCTGAGTTCAGACTTGAGTTATTTGGTCAGTTTTGGCCCCATAACTGCCCAGATACGTAAAGTGTGCAGCAATTCTAAGAGTGACGCCTGTTATCTGCGTGTCATACTTGCTCACAGTTTTGTTTCACTACCACAGCAGACTCCCTTTGTGTGTTACTGCAAGGCACAGTGTTCTACACCACTATACAGGCTCTCTGCAGGTCGTCACAAATTTATTCGGATCGAATCGTTTCGGAAAATTCGGCGAACCAACCGAATCGAATTTTTGAAAAATTCGCTCATCTCTACAAACTACCCCTTAGGGCTCATGCGCACAAACATATTTTTTTTCTGTTCCGTTCCATTTTTTTGCGGCCACAATGCAGAGCCATTCACTTTAACGGGGCGGCAAAAAAACCCCAAACAAACTGAATTGTGTGCATTCCCTGTATGTATGTCCGCACTGGCCAATCAGCAAAAAAATAGAACATGTCCTATTATAGGCCGGTATACATGTTTTGTGGATCCGCAATCTGCACACTGCAAAACATTCAATAGTTTTAAACAGCAGACACCTGGGGCTAATATCGGCAATTGGCGATACTACTAATTGCAGCCATTTAACCACTCAGATTTCATGCTCAAATGTAACCATGGCATTAGAGAGCACTAAAACTAGAAGTGCACACTTCCTGGGCCAGGACACCTTCCCCTGGCTAAGATTGGGGAAGGAGTCCCATACCAGTAGTAGGCCTGAGCCTGTACAAGGCTTCCAGGCCAATTACTAGTATATTCCAATGGTGCCCTGAAGGTGACAGCACTGCATTGGAATATACTGAATCCTGGATTCTTTAATAGATAGATATCCATTACAGAATACAAGTGGCAATCTAATAATTGCATGTTATAGTCAACTAGAGTTACTTAAAAATGTAAAAAAAAAATGTAAAACATTTTTTACAAATGTAAAAAATAAAAAAAATATAAAAATACTAATTATCCCCCTTTCCCTAGAATAAAAAAAACAATAAAAATTAGACATGGTCATCGTGTCCAAAAACACCTGTATTGAAATATAAAAATATTTCTCCCAATGCGTCAAATGGCATAATAGAAAAAAGAACTCAAAATAGCCAGTAGCAGATTTAACATTTCCACTTTATGACTCACCAGTAAGTTATTTCCTGATTGAAGGCATTCTCTCTCCTTCTTTTCTTCATTTTGATCAAACCATCATGATGACTACCAATACCTCTCACCTCTGTAGAGTTTTGCCACTCAAAAACCTTTGTAGCAGATTCTCCTTAAATTAGACAAGTTCCTTTAGTACCGCAAAACATGCCCCTGAAAACAAAACTTCCACATACATCCAAATTTAAAACTGCCAAATACAATGTCTCCTGAATACAATACTGCCACAAGATATGTCTTCTAAGTGTAATCGTGTCACACTCGATTGCCTCTTGAAAGCAGCACTACTAATTATGCCCCTTAAAATGGTTCCACACACTGCACCTGAAATAATGTGACCCCTGAAATTAACAATACTATTGACTGTTTCTCCTGACAAATTAAATGACATCGCTTCCCCCTTAAAGGGAACCTGTCAGCATGAAAATGCAGTGCAGTCTTCAAGCAGCATGTTATAAAGCAGGATGAACTGCCAGATATATAGTATATTGTATATAGTTTTATGGGAAAAATATTCTGTAAAACAGGAATTGACAGCCAACTCTGGCTATCTAACGATAGAGAATTAAGTATCAGTTAATAAGTAGGACCACCCACATGACTCCTAAGTATAGAACAGCTTATGATTGGATATCTTAAAGTCCACGGTGAGGTAATTACATCTCAATGTGTTCAACCAAAATATCTACTTTAAATGGGTTTTCTGAAAGATCCCATACCAGGAACCCCTACCGATTAGTTGTTTGAGAAGACACCGGCGCTTCTGTGAGCACCACTGTCTTCTCTCAGCTCACCAAGCACAACCCTGGTATTGCAGGTGAGCCCCATTCACGTTTATATGCCTGAGCAACCCCTATAGCCCATGTAATCGATGAACGTGACGCCATTTGAATTAGGCAAAGCATGAGAACAGGGTGTAAAAGGTGTACACGGTGGATTAGGCAAAGATGAAGAACAGGGTGTACAAGACGCCATCTTTTGCCATCAGTAAACAATTTATGCAGTTAAGGCTACTTTCACACTAGCGTTTTATAATTCCGGTATTGAGTTTCATCATAGGGGCTCAATACCGGAATAAAACACCCGTTGACAATGAATAGGGACAAAACTGAACTGAAGACAACGGAATGCTCCTAAAAGCATTCCGTTCCGTCTTCAGACCGGACAGCACTTGTCATGACGGATTCGTCATGCTGCAGTTTTCTCTTTGGTCCAGGCATCCGCACCAAGACGAATCCAATGAAAGTCGACTTTCAATGGAGTTCATGACGGCTCCGTCACCTGCACACATAGATACATACACACATACAGACATGCACATTAAGATACACAGACATATACACATAAAAATACACATACATACTTACATGCTCCCGGCAGGTCTCCACAGCGCAGGAGGAGCAGGACGGCGCACACATAGGACAATTCCACCCTGCGCCCAGCAGAGGGCGCTGTGGGGAATCGTCCTATGTACGCGCCGTCCTGCTCCTCCTGCGCTGTGGAGACCTGCCGGGAGCATGTAAGTATGTATGTGTATTTGTATGTGTATATGTCTGTGTGTGTGTCTGTGTGTGTGTATGTATGTATGTACTGTGATGCATGATGAGTGGGGCAGGGGAGAATTTAGTAAGTTTTGCTTTGGGGCCCTAGGAGATCTTTTGTACACTCCTGCCCAAACAGTAACAATCCCTCTCTTTGTAACCCAGACAGCAATAACGCCCCCTTTTGTACCACCTACACAGTAGTAAAAACCATTTGTGCCCCCTATATAGTAATGCCCCCTAAAAAAGTAGTAATTTACCTTTTTGTTGTCCCAATAGACATAATAACTAATAAATAAAGATACTGTAGATCAACCAATGGAGAGACATATAGACAGATAGATTAAACAGACAAATAGTACATACTTAAAATGTACACACTAGAACAGAAGGCACATTTTGTGCAGCACTGTAAATGTCTAATAGAGTGCAGCAAATAATAATATTCACCAAGTAAAGCAGATGTATTAGAAAGACATTTAAGAGCCATTTGCTGCACTAGAGGACATGCGGTCTAATATCCTTATGCTAAGACAATAATTTCAGCAGTCCTCATGGATGATATAATGTAGCATTCAGATTATACATATCTGACAAGTAAGGAAATGTTTGACAGAAATTGTCGACAGTACCTCTTGACTGACATTTCAAGGGCATAATCTTGTGTATTCATTCTTCCAGAGAATGCTTCAGACACTGTGTATTTAGATAGGTTGACGGATGCGTTTATTAAGAACATGCTTTGGGCCATATTACCTCGCCTTCATTTTCCTCATCAATCCCATCCTGCTGCAGCTGGAAGAATTCCCCATGGTAAACGTTGCCTGCATTATCGCTATATTTTATAGTGGCTCTGCTGCAGGGTGCACTTTAAGAATACTAATGTACTTGAGAAGGAAATGTTCTTTGTGTTAAATGGCTGTTCAGTATATTTCTGTACATTTTCACTAATACATTATACAGTATATGAAAAAGAATGGCAGCCTATAGCATGTTCATTTGTTTAGAGACGACAAAGTGTAAACTAGCAGTCTTTAGGGGTTGAAAATTACAAAAAGGCTTTATAGAGAACTATAGGTTGTTCTACTTAGGGCTTGTTCACAGATCAGTTATTTGATCAGTTATTTCCATCAGTTATTGTGAGCCAAAAACAGGAGTGGACGCTACACAGAGATCAGGTATAATGAAAAGATCTGCACCTGTTCAGTGTTTTTGACCCACACCTGGTTTTGGTTCTCAATAACTGATGGAAATAACTGATCAAATAACTGACGTGTGAACAAGTCCTTAACTGAATGTCATTTGATATGTATAATTAAAAGGGGTTTTCAAGATTTTTATACTCAAGACTTATCCAAAGGACACCCAGGACCACCACCAATCAGCTGTTTGAGAAGGCACTGGTACTCCTATGAACGCGGCTGCCTTCTCACAGCTTTCACATTGTATAGCAGCTGTGCTTGGTATCATGCTCAGCCCCATTGACTTCTATGTCAATGTGTCATCTTTCAGCCTAGGAAAAGCAGAGAATGTGTCATCACTTAGCCTAGGAAAAGCAGAAAGAAGGCTGCGGTGCTCACAGGAGTGCCGGTGCCTTCTCAAACAGCTGATCGCAGGTGTACCGTGTGTCCAGAGGATAGTTCATCAGTACTTTAATCTCGGAAATCTCTTTTAAAATATGAGGTTCATTTTTACGCTGTTCTTAGACTACCCCTATGCTGCCCCTGACATGCCCCCTTGGCATGACCCCTGACATGCCCCCATTTCATCTCCACCCAACTGTGAAACCCAGTGTATAAATGTCTGTGAGACTAAATATTGTTACACAGACAGTCAGAAAAGGGAGCCACGGTGGGCCTGGGAGAGGCAGCCAACACAAGGACCATGTTTCCCGGACCGATCATGGTCATGTGAATCAGCTCATATAAAATGAGAAGCATGAAATTCCCCAGTGTTTAGCTGCAGTTCCTAAAACTTTAGGGTGCATTCTAAGATCAGATTGCCAGTCTGTCTCACAAGTGTGGCGGGTGCAAGAAGAAAATTACCCAAACCACTGGAAGTAACGTTAAAACCAGTATAACTGGATTTACTTTACATATTCAGTGACACATGGCCTATATGGTTCTCAACCACCTGCATGAGTCAATTCTTCTTTCCCTCAGAGGTTAATCCTTAGCAAACTTGCTTTTCTGTTATCGTTTACTCACTGGAATAGTGTTTTTCTGGAGCAGGTTTCTGTTTTGGCTCACTCGGCAGGAGCACACACCAAACAGGCCTTCACTCTATTTTGACTTGCCAGCAACTGTCTACTAATTTAGACAAGGGGAAAAGGGACAAGCTATTACCCAGCAACTGTTACTAAGGCTGCCAGCTTAGACTGAATTTTTGGGTTACATAGCGCAAAGGTCACAGTATCACAGTGAACACTTTAACCAGTTTAGTAATGAACTTGGAATTAACCCTTTATCAGTGAACCAGACAATTAACCAATTAAGTGATCACGTGGGTCACTGCAAGAGTGCCTGTTAGAGACTGTGCAGATGGTGCAATACTGCATGGAAATGTATCCATGGTGAAAGTGCAGATAAGGCCATCTACATTGCTGCCACTCAAGAGATCACAGCTAGAGTGTTGATGTGGAGTAACTGTGTGCAATGCAAGCCAGAGGGAGAGTGAACTTTACTTCTTAAAGGGACATTAACATATTTATTGACATTTAAAGAGACAATGTACAAATGTATCCTGTTGCTTGTGACTAGGGATTAGTGAATCGACTTTGGATGCTGCATCCGAAGTCAATTCGCTCATCCCTACTTGTGACTAAGCCTGCACCCTCATTGGGAGACTGAAATCACTAAGCCTGTTGCTTGTCAAAGACAGTTGTAATAATAAACTTGTTATTCTATGTGAGTCAATTAAACACTGCTTTGTTTAAGTTACAACTGTGTCCACCTGATTCCTTCTGCCAGCCTAATGTGGGGAGCCATAAATAATACTCAGGGCCAAAAATGTCCTCCATTTTCTTAAAGGGGACTTGGCCACCACCATGGCATATGACACCATCTGCTTGCAAACACGTGGTAGTATCTGGCTGCTACTTCAATTAACAAATCAAGCGATCTTAAGAGTTGACAAGGGATCAGCAGAATAACAGGTCTTAAGTAGTCTCAGCACAGTAGACTTTTCAAAGTTGTGCAACTTTAACAGCTTAGTAACCAGAAATCTTATTAATACAAAATGTGTAACTCCATTGTACTCAGCTATCTCCAGAACTCCCATAGAGAAGAGTGGAGCTGCTGATTGCATTGCAATTCTAATTGAAGGAAATAGAAAAACATGTAGCTGATGGCTTATTGATGTTTTCATTACCCGGAGAGTCATCTTCAGTAATTTTATTTGAAAGAATCACCTTCCATAGCCTATATATTAATTTAAGTGTTATTAGCAGAAAAACTAGGTTAAAATGCAAAAACAAATCAAAGATAAAATCTTCTTACATGAATTACCCACAGTAGGCCTTGATGGTATTCAATTGAAGCATTAATTTTCATAGTCTAGTTGATTCATAGACCACATTTTGACCACATAGACATAGTCTAGTTAATTCAGAGTATAAATATATTCACATTTCTTATTGACACATGCTGTCTACAATTCTGATCTCCTGCTTCATCACAAGCTATGCTCCATTCTGCTCCTTTAGTTCATTTATCAAAAAACAGTTCATTGTATAGTAATGTGACTGGTGTGATAGGCAGCTTTCCAATGAATTGATGCCATAGCACGTTATTGCCTCTTCAGTTCAATAGGCTGGGGATAAGAACTTGACGGAAAACTGACAGACATCATTATAAATCTGAACATTAACAAATCTTACACATTAGATAGTTTTCAGATGAACTTTCATTCTGCCAACTGCTATTCTTCACCACCTCCTCATACACATGATTACCTGACAAGTGCCTACTTGTCAGTGGAGGAGACCGCTTCCTTTACATGCAGCGATCTCCTCTACAGTATAAGGAAGAGTGATCGCTAATGCTGGCACTGGTTATTTGCTGGCAGCAAACTGTGATTAGACAGCGCAATCTCCTGCCGGCAAATGATGATTTTTCTGCCTGCTTAAAAACTGCACTTGCTCGATGACCAGGTATTTGTTAGTGATGATCTGCATGACTATCTCCTTGTCTAATACAGCTCTAAACTACTGCTAGACACCTCTGATGGTGGCTTATCTCCTCTCTAAAAAAATACTTTTGTTAGGGCTGAATTACACCAACAGATTATCTGACCAATATCTGTCCAATCAGACCAAAAGTTGGTGGGTAGAGCAAAAGATCTGTGTGTCATAGGTCATCGGACCACTAATTGTTCAGAAAATCTGTCAGATAATCTGTTAGTGTACTACAGTCATGGCCAAAAGTTTTGAGAATGACACAAATATTATATTTTCACATGATCTGCTGCCCTCTGGTTTTTATGTGTGTGTGTCAGATGTTTTTATCACATACAGAAATATAATTGCAATCATATTATGAGTAACAAAAGCTTATATTGACAGTTAGAATGAGTTAATGCAGCAAGTCAATATTTGCAGTGTTGACCCTTCTTCTTCAGGACCTCTGCAATTCTCCCTGGCATGCTCTCAATCAACTTCTGGACCAAATCCTGACTGATAGCAGTCCATTCTTGCACAATCAATGCTTGCATTTTGTCAGAATTTGTAGGTTTTTGTTTGTCCACCCGTCTCTTGATGATTGACCACAAGTTCTCAATGCGATTAAGATCTGGGAAGTTTCCAGGCCATGGACCCAAAATCTCTATGTTTTGTTCCCTGAGCCATTTAGTTATCACCTTTGCTTTATGGCAAGGTGCTCCATCATGCTGGAAAAGGCATTGTTGATCGCCAAACTGCTCTTGGACGGTTGGGAGAAGTTGCTCTCGGAGGACATTCTGGTACCATTCTTTATTCATGGCTGTGTTTTTAGGCAAGACTGTGAGAGAGCCGATTCCCTTGGCTGAGAAGCAACCCCACACATGAATGGTTTCAGGATGCTTTACAGTTGGCATGAGACAAGACTGGTGGTAGCGCTCACCTCGTCTTCTCCGAATAAGCTGTTTTCCAGATGTCCCAAACAATAGAAAAGGGGATTCATCAGAGAAAATGACTTTACCCCAGTCCTCAGCAGTCCACTCCCTGTACCTTTTGCAAAATATCAGTCTGTCCCTGATGTTTTTTCTGGAGAGAAGTGGCTTCTTTGCTGCCCTCCTTGAGACCAGGCCTTGCTCCAAGAGTCTCCGCCTCACAGTGCGTGCAGATGCACTCACACCTGCCTGCTGCCATTCCTGAGCAAGCTCTGCACTGCTGGTAGCCCGATCCCGCAGCTGAAACACTTTTAAGAGACGGTCCTGGCGCTTGCTGGTCTTTCTTGGGCGCCCTGGAGCCTTTTTGGCAACAATGGAACCTCTCTCCTTGAAGTTCTTGATGATGCGATAGATTGTTGACTGAGGTGCAATCTTTCTAGCTGCGATACTCTTCCCTGTTAGGCCATTTTTGTGCAGTGCAATGATGACTGCACGTGTTTCTTTAGAGATAACCATGGTTAACAGAAGAGAAACAATGATGCCAAGCACCAGCCTCCTTTTAAAGTGTCCAGTGGTGTTATTCTTACTTAATCATGACAGATTGATCTCCAGCCCTGTCCTCATCAACACCCACACTTGTGTTAATGGAGCAATCACTGAAACGATGTTAGCTGGTCCTTTTAAGGCAGGGCTGCAATGATGTTGAAATGTGTTTTGGGGGATAAAGTTCATTTTCTAGGCAAATATTGACTTTGCAAGTAATTGCTGTTAAGCTGATCACTCTTTATAACATTCTGGAGTATATGCAAATTGCCATTATAAAAACTGAAGCAGTAGACTTTGTAAAACTTAATATTTGTATCATTCTCAAAACTTTTGGCCATGACTGTACAGCCCTTAGTGTAAGCCAAGCCTAGCAAGCAATGCTAGCTCTTTCAGACCACTCACTTTAAGAATATACTTTTAGCTAATAAAGATAAAAAGCAATGAAATTAAAGGACAAAAAACACTATATGAGTTTGGGATTTCACAACGTGCTTCATAACCATTGCTTTAATTGCACAAAATAAGAAATGTTGACTTTAGCAACCCAAGAGACCAAAACTGTTGCTTGATGTAAATAACAAATTGTAATATTTAGGGCCCATTTAAACAACCGTGTGAATGGGTCCGCCTCTATTCCGCAATTTTGTGGAATAGATGTGGCCCCATTCATTTCTATGAGAGCGGGCAGCCGCGGCACGGGGCTCAGCATAAAAAAATAGAACATGTCCTATACTTGACCACAAACAAGTATAGGCATTTTCAATGGGGCGCCTGGCCGTGTGTTCCGAACGTTGCAGAACACACGCCGGTCGTGTGAATGGGCCCTTAGTGTTGAGAGAATGAAAACATCCGAAGTGGAATTTGATCCAAAGTTCAATTTGCAACAAATTTCCTCTTGCTTCGAGGTAACAAATAGTTTTTTTTTTCTAAAATGGCAGCTACAGATGTTACAAAGTGAAATCAAGAAGCCCGAGAATGCGAGATCCCCCATAATGCCATGCAGACAGCCAATCAGCAGCTAGCCAGTCCCTGTGATGTTGCAGCCCTTTAAAAGCCTCATGATGAGGCCCTCATCCCATGAGAATGCGACAAGCGCTAGGGACAGTGTTTTGCTAAAGGCTTTTCATTGTGGAATATTAAATAAAAATAAAATAAATAAGGAGACAGCAGGCACAGTGCAGGGACAGTGCAGAGACTGTAATCTGAAGCTGAAGGGATTCATAGGAGACATGACAGTTTGCATCAATCCTTGTGTGGGGCACGTAGATATCTAATTTAACAGTCTCCTCCTTGTTTAATAGATAAGCAATTCTATTAGGCCTTGATTCTCAAATTGGTGTGAATAAGCGGTATAATTTAACTGTTATTAGGGTGCCCACCAATTGAGATGGTTTGTGATTAGTTGGATCGCAGAGTGAAGGAAATGCAGTCAGCCAGTGCAGAACACTTCGGCGAACTCCTTCAGGACTGTCAGAAAACCATACAAGTTAACTTCCTCATGAAGCTGATTGAGAGAATGCCAAAAGTGTGCAAAGCTGTCATGAAAACAGAAGGAGGTTCCTTTGAAGAATCTAAAATATAAAACATATACTGGTTTAACATTTTTTTGTTTACTTCTTAAAGATGTATTCCCAACTCAGACAATGGGGGTATATCGCTAGGATATTGTCTTAGATGACACAACCCCTTTAATTCTATACGTGTGTCTTAAAGAAGAACTCCCTATGTATTCCATATCCTGCTAGAAATGTACATGATGTAATCTGTAGTGAATGTCATTTTCTTAAAAATGGCTGTATTTGGGAGTAATATCTCCCTGATGTTTCTCATCTGTGTCATGTGACTAGGAATCAGACCCACCAACTTCCATAGCACCTTATGTGTGGACAGGAAGTCTAATTTTCTATGCATTCCTATGGGAGCCTCACTTTTAGTCTTATAGGAATGAATAGAGAAGTGACTGGCTTCCTGTCCTGTGTCAGTTGGAGGTCAGGGAGTTGGTCACATGACCCAGCTACAATAAGAAGAGAGTGGATAACTCTCAATTACAACCTCTGATAAGAAAACGACATTCACTACAGATTATATCATGCACCTTTCTAACAGGTCAGAGAATAAAAATTGTGGCGGGAGTTCTTCTTTAATCATTTTCATGTCTTCATTACAAACCTAAAATGAAGAAACTAAAAATAATGTAAAAACAAAAAAATCCATAGAAAGTTGTGCCCAAACTTTTGACTGGTACTGCATATCCATGCTGTAAATAATGCAATACACAATTGTCCTATGCTTACATTTTCTTTTTAGAAACAAGGTATCAGAAATAAGAATTATAATTTTATCCAATTTATGCTAATCGAGGCCTTGGTATTTAGTCACATGTCACTAATATATTATTCATAAATTCAAGTAATCAAGAAAGATGTAAATGATTTTTTTCTCTATTATATAGCCCTGCTTGGACACCTTGGAAACAAAGGATGGCAGAAGAGAGCTGCCAAACATATTCTTGCAATGCATTCTCCTATTTAGACATCAGAGTTGTTTGGAAAATTTGATGCAAACCAGACAGCTTAGATGAAGTGAGAGGGGAGACATCTTGTCTATTATACATTCTCTAGTAACACTAAGCAGGGCTCCAATTCTTTTAAACAGGGAATATGACTTCCTGTTTTATAGTTACAAATTGCTAAGATTTTAGATTGCTTCCTCAGGCAATAACTATAACCGTGGACAATACATTAAGATCTTTTCTTTTCCAACAGGATTTTAATCTTCTTAGGAAGCTGAAAATTTATTATCATCAGTGCATGTCAATACAATAAAGTCAATCACGCTGTGTCTTGATCTGCAGCTATAATCATGGTTATTAAGTAGTTTATGAGTTTGTTAAGATACTATTGGCCCCATTAACCTATACACCACATTGATTCTTCAGTAAGTTATCATGCTGCTGAATCCATTTACAGACTCTGGGGATAATCTCATTGATCGATGCTTGCAATGTTTCAGTAACAATGCACTGAGAGAAGGACCAGTCAAAGCAAATGGCAAGCAATTGCATTTCAGGGTCTCACAGTAAAGAACGATTAAGGATATCTGTCGAAAATGTTATTTATTTGATTCCTTTCAACAGTGAAAAAGGACTAGTATGGCAGTTTTTGTTTCTACTGAAATAAAATCCTTAGAAGGAAACCCTTGGTTAGTCAGCACTCCATAATAACTATTGATTCATAACCTGTCACAATCAATAATGAATGTCTCTGAGTCTATGTATAAATTTATTTTTGAAATAGGAATAGAAATTTTACATGGTAGCATTTTATGTTCCATTTTCAATATGCTGAACCATTTTATTACTATAAATAATATATGTGTTGTGCAATTTGTGTTACAAATATGCTGGGTCATTGTAAGCCACCAAAGTAGCAGAGGATCCTTCGATAGGCCAAGAGTCAGACTCTGACACAATAATGAATCCAAAGGTCAAGCAGGAGACAACAAACAATTAGGATTTTGGAACCAATGTTATAATATTCAATGAGCAGCCACACTATGCAAATTACTGTATTTGTAATTATGTCACTATTATTATATACTTGATCATTAAAGGAAATATGTAATCAGAAAATGACCTATTGTTTAAAACACGCTTCTATGTTTAATATGTTTTTAAAGAATTTTTGATGATTTTTTTTTTAATTTTCCATGTCACTATATTTAAAATAATGCAGTTTTGTACTGGTCACTAAGCCTAATAATAGGCAGCATTTATTGGCCTGTACATATCACTTTACTGCAGTTACCTGCTTATCTATACACAGAGGTGATATCATTACAGGCAGGATTAGAATGACACATAAGACATGATCGACCATTCACAATAGGTGACGTTTATCTATTCCTTCCATGTACAATGACCTCTGTACAGGCTACAGAACATACCTAGAAAGCTCTCCCATAGAAGTCAATGAGGTCCCTTCAGTCAATTTTGTCCAAGGCCCATGGGGCTGATATAAAACAATTTTCTTAATGCTTTCTAAATGCTGTTAAGAACAGGTCAGGCAAGATGGCTGCCCACATAATCATCTTCAAGAAACAGAATCTGCAATCAGAAAATAAAAAGAGATTTAAAATAGAATATACAGTACAGACCAAACGTTTGGACACACCTTCTCATTCAAAGAGTTTTCTGTATTTTCATGACTATGAAAATTGTAGATTCACACTGAAGGCATCAAAACTATGAATTAACACTAATAGTCCTACTGAATAGACTGTTAGAATTTGTATTATGGCAAGAAAAAATCAGATAAGTAAAGAAAAACGAGTGGCCATCATTACTTTAAGAAATGAAGGTTAGTCAGTCCGAAAAATTGGGAAAACTTTGAAAGTGTCCCCAAGTGCAGTCACAAAAACCATCAAGCACTACAAAGAAACTGGTTCACATGAGGACCGCCCCAGGAAAGGAAGACCAAGAGTCACCTCTGCTGCGGAGTATAAGTTCATCTGAGTCATCAGCCTCAGAAATCGCAGGTTAACAGCAGCTCAGATTAGAGACCAGGTCAATGCCACACAGAGTTCTAGCAGCAGGCACATCTCTACAACAACTGTTAAGAGGAGACTGTGTGCAGCAGGCCTTCATGGTAAAATAGTTGCTAGGAAACCACTGCTAGGACAGGCAACAAGCAGAAGAGACTTGTTTGGGCTAAAGAACACAAGGAATGGACATTAGACCAGTGGAAATCTGTGCTTTGGTCTGATGAGTCCAAATTTGAGATCTTTGGTTCCAACCACCGGCGGGAACCAGGCATGTAGAGTCCATCCGTTCACCGTAAAAAGGTGAACGGATGGACTCTACATGCCTGGTTCCCGCCGTGAAGCATGGAAGAGGAGGTGTGATGGTGTGGGGTGCTTTGCTGGTGACACTGTTGGGGATTTATTCAAAATTGAAGGCATACTGAACCAGCATGGCTACCACAGCATCTTGCAGCGGCATGCTATTCCATCCGGTTTGCGTTTAGTTGGACCATCATTTATTTATCAACAGGACAATGACCCCAAACACACCTCCAGGCTGTGTAAGGGCTATTTGACCAAGAAGGAGAGTGATGGGGTGCTACGCCAGATGACCTGGCCTGCACAGTCACCAGACCTGAACCCAAGCGAGATGGTTTGGGGTGAGCTGGACCGCAGAGTGAAGGCAAAAGGGCCAACAAGTGCTAAGCATCTCTGGGAACTCCTTCAAGACTGTTGGAATACCATTCAGGTGACTACCTCTTGAAGCTCATCAAGAGAAGCATGTTAAGTATTTAATTCCACATGTGTTAATTCATAGTTTTGATGCCTTCAGTGTGAATCTACAATTTTCATAGTCATGAAAATACAGAAAACCCTTTAAATGAGAAGGTGTGTCCACACTTTTGTTTTGTACTGTATGTTACTATTTGGTTTTAACTGACAGAAAATATTTTTGGTGACACATTTCCTTTAAGGCTGGGTCTCCTTGGGTTGGCCATGATAAGGCAGTCACAGCTTCTGACCCACAGGACCAATTGCAAATAAATTTCTTAATGGAATTATTACCATCAAATTTATGTGGCCCTTGGCCTTAACACATGGGAAAGATTTAGGCCACGGCATCTTGGCCACCCCATAGAGACCCAGTAACGAGTATTTATCAAATATACAGTATACTTATACACTGTGCAATGTTTTAATTATTGATTGTAATTTTATAATGATCTGTTGCTATTGACAATTGCCCTACATGCATTAAATATATCTGTGTAACCCCACTGCTTGAAAAGGGCCAAAGATGGCAGGCTAGAACATCAAGTGTGAACATATAAGTGATAAAATAAACTTTTTCCCCCCTGACGTTTGGAAAACATATTACATTTTTTACATATCTGCAAAGGTAACAGCTGGACAAGCCACAGCTAAAAACCCTTTTTGTTGGAACCAGCAATTTGTTGTCACTTCACTGGTATGAGACTGGTATGAGGATGCAAAATGTTTCCCAGTTACATGACTCTCATTGCTACAAACTTGACACCTGGTACAAATACTTCAGAAAGTATTTAGCTTTGGCACAGAACTGGAATGTGTTTTCTTATAATATTTGAGATTTCCTGATATTCTGTACTATTGGAGGCATAAAACATAACCTTTGACATGTCTTTTTTTCTTTCTGTTGGCAAAAAGGTAATCATTCCTACTTTTGGAATCCACTATAGACGGGCCCTGTATAACAGGGCATTTGAATAGCCGCATTGCAGAAATCTCTTTTAATGATAGTACACTCTGGCTTATAAAAAGAATCAGTTGAGCAAATTTTGCATGCCCTAAGAAATTCTCTCTATGGGTAGGTTTTTGATGGTAAGAGTTTTATGGTAACTTGTGGCATACACATACACAGTGGTGTTACCTGATTTTGTTCATATTGTACCATTATCTGGATCCCCTTTCAAAAGAATTTCTAGGAAAGGCATGGTGTGTATTATAGTAGTCTGTGGTACATCTAAGATTTAGAGGGTTAGAACTGAACCAGGAAGTAAAGCTTGTGAGGTGATCCATGTTAGTTTGCATACCAGAAGGAGGTCATTTATATAACAACAATACAATTTGATACAACCATGGTATGGAGTGTTGGCCACATATTGTAGATACCCTCTCAGTAGGCCATGTACAAGTTTGTCCATTGTAGTGCCCATTGGATCTTCATGACATTTTATGGAGGTCCACTATGGAAATATGAGTAGGTTACAAGTTGTTGGAAGGGGTCAACAAATTCTCAAGTGGAAGTGATTTGATCAAAAGACTTCTTACATAAGAGGTATTTTGGATCCTTAATCTGAATACTAGGATTCCAGGTCTTCTGGAATAAGTTAAGTTGAATCTCATGGATCTATACTGCTTGCTTGTTTGTATTTATATTGCTCTTAAACAGTATAATTCTCTTATTTTGCAATATATCTGCTAATTTTGCCAATTCCATTATACTTTGTGCCTGATGTAGCCAGGACGAGCCCTAGATTAGATGGAGCCTATATAGCTCCCCTTACGCCCCCCCCCCACATGCCATACCATAGTTTGCTCGCTTATCCATTCATGGACAGTAGTACACAAACCCTCACAGATATATAGTGCATAGTATTCAATCCTTTCATTTTTTTCACCTTTTTTTATGTTGTAGCCTTCTGTTCAAATAAAACAACAATCAGTACTTAATACCCCATACTGACAGAGTGAAAGCAGAATGTTTGAAATGTTTGCTAACTTATTGAAAGGGAAAAAACTAAAATACTGCATTGATATATTCGGACCCCTTTACTCAGTACTTAAAACTAAGCAATTTCAGTCTCCAGTCTTCTTGGGTATGATACCACAAGACTTGCACATTTGAGCATTTTGTGCCAATTTTCTCTCCAGATGTTCTCAAGCTCTGTCAGGTTGGATGGGGATTATTGGTGAGCAGCCATTTTTAGGTCTTTCCAGAGGTGTTTGATTGGATTCAAGTTAGGGCTCTGGTTGGGTCACTCAAACTCACCGAGTTGGCCCTAAGTCATTTCTGTGTTGTTCTGGCTTGGCGCTTAGGATCATTGTCTTGTTAGAAGGTAAACTTTTGATCTAGTCTGAGGTCCAGAGCGCACTGGATCAGGTTTTCATTAAGAACATCATTGCTTAATTCAGCTTTCTCCCTTTCACAACCGATGAAAACATCCCCAAAATGATGCTGCCAACACCAAGTTTCAGTGTAGAGAAGGTATTAGGCATTTGATGAGCAGTGCCTGGTTTCCCCCTGATATGACTCTTACTGGGGCCAAAATGTTCAATCTTGGTTTCATCAGACTAGAGAATCTTGTTTCTCACTGTCTGAGAGTACTTAGGTGCTTTTGTTGCAAACTCCCGTGTGTTTTTTTTTTTTTTTTTTTTTACTGCGGACAGTCTTCTTTCTGGCCACTCTGCCATAAGCCCAGTTTGGTGGAGAGCTACACTGATCTTTGACACTGGAAGTTTCTCCCATCTGCACAGGTTCTTTGGAGCATTACCATTGGTTCTTGATCACCTCTCTAATCGAGTCCCTTCTCCCTTGCTTAGTTTGGTGGGGAAGCCAGCTCTAGGAAGAGTTGTGGTTGTTGCACACTTCTTCCATTTAAAAATTATAGAGGTCATTGTGCTCTTGGCAACGTTTAGCGCACCAGAAATTTTTTTGTACCCATCTCCAGATCTGTGCCTCCACACGCGCTACGCTCTACTGGCAGTTCTTTCTTTTGCACTGATATGCATTGTCAGATGTGAAACCTTATATAGACAAATCATGTCCAATCAACTGAATTTACCACAGGTGAACTCTTATCACGATGAAGAAACATCTCTAAATTTACAAGTGTCAAGGCAAAGGGTTTGAATATTTATGTCAATGCAAATTATTAAAGGGAGTCTTTCACCTGTTTTTCACCTATATAACTAAGAACACTGCCCCAAACACATCCCAGATATACCTGTGTGCACTTTGTGTCTGTATTACATGTCCAAGAAAACCATTTTTATTCTGCAGGAAAACAAGTCCCAAGTGCCCAAGTGCTGCTGCAAGTGACCAAAGCAAACCAGACTGAAGAGGGGAGGGCTGCTTTAGTTGCTCATATATTGGGATTGGTAACAGATAGAAAATGGTTCTTTGAAAGCTGGCATTCCAAGCTTTCAAATGATACCAAAATCATGGCATTATATCCAGTATATCAGAAGATATAGCTGTATAGCTGAAATCGAGTGGGAAGAGAAAGCCGTTTTTACTTTCACTTTCAGCTGGGCACTTGGGAGCTGTTTTCCAGCAGAATAAAAGTGCTTTTTCTGAACATGCCATACAGACACACAGTGCACACAGATATGTTTGGGATGTGTTTGCAATCTTCTGTGGAGCACTGTTGTTAGTTATATAGGTGAAAAACAGGTGAAAGACTCCCTTTAGGTTTTTCCTTTTTAATAAATTTGCAGACAATTCTAAAATTCTGTTTTCACTTTTTCATTATGAGGCATTGAGTGCAGATTGATGGGGAAAAACTTTTTTATTTTTAATTTTTTTAATTTTAGCACAAGGCAGCAACATAACAAAATGTGAAAAAGTGAAATGATCTGAAGACTTTCCGAATGCATTGTAACTACACACGTAAGCATACTCGCTGACATCTACTACACTATTAAACTGATCCTGTTATTGTTTAAATTAGCTTTTTACTCTGCAAAACAACCCAAAATAGGTGAGTATATGTTCCTTCATTATTTTATGACCATTTCTGCCATTTCTATAATATGCACAACTCCTTTAATCGCTATATATTCACCTGATTTAGGTAATAATGTGAATCCGGGTTATTACAGTATGTTGCCTTAGCTGGCTGCAGTGCTATGGAGTGAAAAATAAAACGGGCGGAAGGTAGAGATGTTGCTCTCAATTTCCTTACCTCATTAGAATGTTAAAACATGGAATCTATATGTCCTTTATGGTCCACTGGATAAATGTGGTTCCTGCCCAGGAACACCAGCAACTTGGCCAGGTGATGGCAGTGCCGCTTCTGCGTTCTTATGTGGCAATTCCAAAGTCCTCATCTACCTACTCATCCTCCACCTTGTCCTCAGTCTTCACTGTAGGCACGGCTTTGACTGATCCTCCAGCATACCACCTACGCAGACCACAGTGATGTCACGCTGTTCTGCACCTGGTCAGCCTGGGTGAACAGAGTCACAGTGGGGACGAACTGCTATGATTCTTTCATCAAAATATAAAATTCTGACTGTCTCCTCACCAACTGAAGATTGGAACCATGGTCACCGATAATGGGAAGAACATTCTGTCTGCACTGCGTTGAGGAGGGCTGACCCATTCACCCTACATGGGGCACATCTTTACAATCTGGTTGTAACCTAGTTCCTGAAGGTTCCAACCTACTACAAGATGTTTTGAAAATGGTCAGGAAACTGTACATGCGCTTCTGCCACTCTTACCCTGAAAAACACGCGCATTCCTTGATCTGCAATGCCAGAATAGTGTTCCCCAACATCGCCACATATACAACACATTGGAACGCCACCCTTCACATGTTGGACCGACTTTATGAGCAGAGGAAGGCAGTAAACTATTTCTTGATGATTCAGATGGACAAGAGTATTCCCCTGTGTAACTTTGACATTAGCCAGTGGCAGCTTATGTGGGACACCAGTCGTTTGCTCAGGCCCATTGAGGAGGCCACTTTATTTGTCAGTCACCAGGACTACAGGATGATTGATCTCATACCACTCCTTCACATCTTGGGGCAGATGCTGATAAATCTTGCTGGCTAGTAGACGTGGCGCCTATATCTCAAGGCCACCTGAACCCTGTGGGGGCTGAACTGGTGGGGGAGAAGGATAATTTGCTAATTTGCTTGTGTCACCATTCGGGAGAGGGATGACTACTGGCTCTCCATGTTGTTAGACCCTCGCTACTGTTGGGGCAAAACCCCCTTCTCTATGATTGCCGGGGTCCCAATTTAATGTTGATGAGCTCTCATTGAGAAAATTGACACATGCACCTTTGATGAATCAAATTCTCTCTCTGCTTTATTCTACATACGTATACATCTTATAACACTACAGATAATCATAGACAAATCTGGCCCACCACCAAGGGGGTGGAAATCAAAACTAATGATTTGATTGGTTATTCATAAAAGGTAATACTTCCACACTATACTAACAGGGTTCTACTAATTAGAAAGTTTCTTATCTCAGTGCTGACATTCTTCAATAGTACATCCTGAAACTGAGAAACCAGAACATAACTCTCCTGGACATCATACTCTGATAAGAGGAGATGAGAAAACGAGGGGGAGCTAAGGGAGAGCGAGAAAGCGAGCGAGCTGCTTACTTTGGCCTTGTAGCTATCTTATACACAGAAAACTCCCCACATCCTCACACCTGGCTCAGTAATTTTTCACATATGCATAAGATAGAGGACATAGTGTATACAAAATGGATTCTCATCCTTCACAATTCCCCCATTTTGAGATATCTTGGAACTGACATCCTAACCCAGAGGTACTTCAGCTGGGATAGGCCCAACCGCCAGCCGGAGGCCAGATTCCCTCCCAGGTATTGATGTAGTTCCCAAGACTTCTCAATAATCCTGGTAGTTTCTCTTTGTGGTACAGAACCTGTTGGCGCACATACACATCAGCTTAATCACAACATATACTACTATTATAATCAGTACTACTTGTATTGTTCGTATAATTCCCACCAACCACCCACCGACAGATTTGAACCAGGTAGTGGGATTTAGAAATGAGAAAGTGTCTCCTCATCATGAATAAGGTCTTTAAAAGTCAGAGGGATTGCCAGATAAGGCACAGTTCTTGAACCCACAGGACTGTGAGTACAGATCCAACAGTCCTAAATTTTTCCTCAGTATCACTGACTCCTCTAAACAGCACCTGGTGATGTCAGTGCATTGTCCCAATCATCCTTCCGTTGTTGGTACAGGGCCGTTGTTCCCAGGATTAGGGCGGCCATCAGCAGGAGGAGCCTCATCCTTGGGCATCGGAACTTTCTTGCAGTGAGAAGCGTGGATCCAGTTAGACTTTCCTTCAACCTTTACTGCTGTATGAGTAGTCAACAAAACTTGGAAAGAACCA
This sequence comes from Rhinella marina, assembly GCA_900303285.1. Classification (NCBI taxonomy): domain Eukaryota; kingdom Metazoa; phylum Chordata; class Amphibia; order Anura; family Bufonidae; genus Rhinella; species Rhinella marina. The sequence continues at coordinate 30,631 of ONZH01028059.1, forward strand.
TCAAATCTGGGATCCAGGCCTTTCCTCACATGTCTTTTTATCACCACCAGTCTCCTGGTTGCAGACTGTGTGTTCCTTCTACTGAATCTGGAAGGGAAGCAGACACTTGTTTATGGGAATTCTCAAGCCTCTTTGTGAGGGCCACATGTAGCTTGTTAGGCTATCATTGTTCATTTACAACCAGTTGTGGAAAATACAATCCTAATCTGGGGAACCCCTGTCTGATTCAATAACTTCAGGGGCCCCATACCTGCGCACCAGTTCACTGACCAGCTTCTCTGCTGTGTTCTTTGCATTTGCCTTTGTTACTGGGAAGGCTTCCGGCCACCCTGAAAAGAGATCAACACACACAAGGACAAGCTCATATACTCATACCTTAGGCAGTTGTATATAGTCTATCTGCAGTCTCTGGAATGGGTAAAGTGGCCTGGGGGTGTGCTTGCTTGGAGTCTTCACCACTTGACCGGGATTATTAAGTGCACAGACCATACATCCTTGTACAAACCGCACGGCTACTGTAGAAAATCCTGGAGCAATCCACCCTGCATTAACCACACTTACCATGGCACCTTTTGATAAATGAGTGGGCCCGTGGGCCTCCTGAGCCATAGCTGGGTACAGAGGGCGTGGTAGACAAATGTTGTCCTCGTTTCTCCAAATTCCATGTTTGGCCCCTTGTTCTTTTTCCTCAGGAGGGGCTTGTTCGAGCATTCTCTGAAATGTACTTACTGAAATGTCCTCAGGTCTCAAGGCTCTCACCAGAGTGGCGTCAGCATTTAATGGCTGGAGTGCAGTTTGTTTGGCCGCCTTGTCTGCTCGACCATTGCCTTTTGCTTCCACCGTGGTACATCTTGTATGAGCCTTTACCTTAATAATAGCAACCTCCTCTGGTAACAACAGAGAGTCCATAAGTTCTAGTAGAGAGTCTTTATTTGTAATTGGCTGGCCTGCTGATGTTCGAAAGTCTCTAGCCCACCATATGGGTCCATAGTCATGTGCAATACCAAAAGCATACCTTCAGTCCGTGTAGATGTTCACCTTCTTCCCCTTGGCCATTTTACACGCCTCAGTGAGTGCCTTCAGCTCCGCCTCTTGTGTCGACATGTGAGGTGGCAGTGGTTCAGCTGTCCCTACCTCATGCTGTGTGACCACTGTATATCCAGTGTGGAACTGGCCGTCCTCTTCCATGAACCTGCTTCCATCTACAACATACTCAAAATCAGGGTTATCAAGGGGGTTTTCATGTACATGACTAAATCCTGACGTTTCTTGTTGCATCAATTGTACACAGTCATGGGGATTATGTTCCATCATGTCATTTAGGAGGCTGCCTGTACCTTCTCTGCTCCCTTCCCCCATTTCTGAATCTGTGATTGGTAACAGAGTAGCAGGATTCAGAGTAGCACACCTTTTGAAACAAATGTTATCGGCATGGGAAGTGCACACTGGAGTCTAAGGTGCCTGGCCATAGAAATATGCTTAGATTGGACTTGAGTCAGGATGCCCTGAATGTCATGAGGTGTTTGTACAGTCACCGGGTAGTCTAACACAATGTCAGAGGCTTTTTCTATCATTGCCTGCACTGCCGCTACCACCCTGACACAGGAGGGGGCGCCTCTGGCAACAGGATCTAATCTGGCTGAAAAGTACGCCATTGGCGGTCACCATGTTTCTGAGTCAGCACAGCAGTGCCGTGACCCTGCTTTTCTGAGAAAAACAACTGAAATTCCTTGTCATATTTTGGAATACCCAGGGCTGGGGCTGAGGTTATGCTCAGCTTCAATGTATGAAAATTATTCACTGCCTATTCTGTCAGGTAAAATGGGTCAGATGACAGACAATCATACAGAGGCTGCATTAACATGGAGGCATGCCTGATCCAGGGGCGACAGTGTGACACCAGCCCCAAAAACACCCTCAGGCTCTGTGCTCCTTTGGGCACTTGTATTTTCTCCACTGCCTCCTTCCTCTCTGGGGTTAAGTGGCGAGCTCCATGGGAGAGACAGTGTCCTAGAAATACAACCTTGTTTTTACAAAACTGCAGCTTATGCTTTGAGGCTTTTACACCCGTTCTGATGGAGGAAAGTTAAAGGGTTTCTGTCACCAGAATCAACCCCACTAAACTGTCTGACACCACCTTGGAGAAAAGCATCAATTTGACTGGCCACTGTTATCTCCTGGGCATGACTGAGGGGGAACTGCTTCACTTGAGGGGGCTGACATCCTGGCTTAAGATGCACCATAGCTGGAGACACAGGGAGTCTTCCAATGTCTGTGTTAGATTTTGCCCACAAATCCTCCGGTACCACCTCAAGAACAGCCTGGTCTACAAGGGTTAATTCTGACAGTTCAGTCTCAGGCAGGGCCAGTGTCGCTATTAGGGGGACACAGTACTTCTTCTGGGTCCCCAAAATCTACATGGGTCGTGCCATTGGGATCAAAGTGTATGTGGGCTCCCAGTGCTTCAGTCCCTAAAAGAGGTTCTGGCAGGTTTTCTTTAACTAACAATTGGGTAACAACCATACTATCTTTTATCTTTAGTTTTACTGGTTCAGATTCACGGACAAAAACTGTTTCCCCTGTAAATCCCACAGCCGGTACATGCCAAGGGGTTAACTGATGTGGCTGCAAGAAACTCTGGTCTACTACTGTTTTGGCTGCCCCCGTGTCAACCAGGAATGGTACTGCCTTTCTGTTGCCTATGGATACGGGTACATGAAGTTGAGGGCCCTTTCTTCAGTTTTTTTCAAGCAGTAC
>ONZH01028060.1:0-17403 GCA_900303285.1 Rhinella marina
GGCATGGTTCTGTGGGCCAAGTAGCGGGGAGAGGAGGCGAGCAGGCAGCTTGTCCAGCACTGGCAGGGGAAACGGTCTCCAAGGCCTTTGCCAGTTTTATGTCACCCCAGCAAGACACTGTCACCTGTCCCCAGTCTAGGCAGAGTAGGGGGGAGCTGTACAGAAAGATGGTGAGGGAGTACCTAGATGACCATACCAATGGTCCGTAGCGATCACTCTGCTCCATACAACTATTGGGTTTCAAAGCTGGACACGTGGCCTGAACTGGCGCTGTACGCCTTGGAGGTACTGGACTGCCCTGATGCTAGCGTGCTGTCAGAGCGGGTATTCAGTGCAGCTGGTTGGGTCATCACCGATAAGTGTACACGCCTGTCAACTGACAGGCTGACAGGGCTGACGCTTATTAAATGCACCAAAGCCTGGATTTCAACCAGAATTCAAATCTCCTCCGGGGGAAAGCAGCTAAAGATTTACATTATTTATGTATCCGATTCCTCTTCTCTACTCCTCCTACTCCTCCTCCTCCTCCTCCATGTCGTCTTTGCCTAACGCTGACCCAAAAAAACGCCATTTTTTAGAGGTCCAAACTGGCACTCTTTACCACAATTTTTCAGGAGGGCCCCCTACAGGCCCTCTCTTCTAAACAATTTTTTCCCAGAGGTCCACCTACAGGCCCTCTCTCTAAACAATTTTCCGGAGGTCCACCTACAGGCCCTCTCTCCAAACAATTTTCCGGAGGTCCACCTACAGGCCCTCTCTCCAAACAATTTTTCCAGGAGGTCCACCTACAGGCCCTCTCTCCAAACAATTTTTCCGGAGGTCCACCTACAGGCCCTCTCTCCAAACAATTTTTCCGGAGGTCCACCACAGCCCCTCTCTCCAAACAATTTTTTCCAGAGGTCCACCTACAGGCCCTCTCTCCAAACAATTTTTTCCGGAGGTCCACCAACAGGCCCTCTCCAAACAATTTTTCCAGAGTCCACCTACAGGCCCTCTCTCCAAACAAATTTTTTCCGGAGGTCCACCTAACAGGCCCCTCTTTCCAAACAATTTACGTCTTTTTTCTATCTTTTCTCTCTCCCAAACTATATTTTCCGGATAGCTTGCCATTATAAGGTATTAAACTGAGAAAGGAATACATAGAACACATGCCTAACTTGATCAAAGCTCATAAATTACGACATGTACCGGTTTGATGCTAAATTTTTAAGTAGGGGTTCACTGCGTAAAGTCATTTCGCATCTCCATCCGGCTGTTGTCACCACCCACACACGCTAGCCAAGTGGGCACTCCTCTGCTTTCTAGCTCAACCTCCTTCCCCCCACACATGCCCCCACCTACAGGCCCTCTCTCCAAACAATTACTCTTTTTTCCTTCTTTCTCTCTCTCCAAATATTTTTCTGGATAGGTGCCATATACGGTATTAAACTGAGTGGTATACATAAAAGACATGCCACACTTGATCAATCTCATAATTTACGACTGTACCGGTTGATGCTAAATTTTTAAGTTGGGGTCCTTCGTTGTCATTTGAACTCCATCCGGCTGTTGTCACCACCACACACGCTAGCCCAGGGGGCACTCCTCTGGCTCTTCCAGCTCAACCTCCTTCCCCCCAGCCTGCTTCCCACCTACCCTGCCCCCTCTCTCCAAACAATTTACCCGGGTAGGGGACGTATTAGATATTGGACAGATTTTTTCTTGGTTCTTCTTTTAATTGCCTCCTGCGATATACGGGAATCAAACCCGGGTCAACTGCTTGGGAAGCAGCTATGCTCACCACTTTACCACCAACAGCCACATCAAGTGATAAGAACAGATACTAAACTTGATGTAAGCCAACATTTCGACAATCAATAACCCGAAACGGGTCCGCCGTCGAGCCTGGCGTTCAGCCACCCTGAACATTTCACATACTCTGACCGAGTCTGACCCTGGGCCGCTCATGTACTGCCCACTTGGAGGATGCTTCACCTCCTGCTACCTCAGTCTTAACTCGGTCACTCTGTTGTTCACCGCCATGCTGCGTCTGGCTAAATTTTTGGGTGGCTCACCTGCTACCTTCATGTAACTTGGTCACTTGTTGGTGTCACCGCCATGCTGTGTCAGGCTTATGCCTGCATCGTGTGGCTGGGGATAGGAGAGCAGTGCCAGCATGGGCATGGGTGATGGACCTTCGTTGCACCTTGTTGGGTGCTTCCCTATATATTCCCATCGTGCCAGCCATGGGTTGTACATTAACTAATAACAGGGGGAAAAAAAATATTTTACATGAGGGTCAACCGCAGACACTCCAAAACAATTTTACATGAGGCGGTGTCTCCCCGTCTGCCATCGTGTTCGGTCAGGCTGTCAGTAGGTACACCACCTCTGTCATCCGCAGAAGCGGCCACTATGAGAAGGCCACGGCGAGAACATCCCCTTTTCAATTGAGAGCAAGTGTAGAATTGTAGGAGGATGACACTTTTCTTCCGCAGTGGATTCACCTTACCCCTTTATCATTGCCAGACAACAGTTGGTGAAAAAGTAATTGGCAATGATGAAGAAAATGTAACGGGCAGTGGACCGTCTGTGACGCAAAACCTATATATTCCCACCATGCCAGCCATGGGCTGTACATTAACTAATAACAGGGAAAACAAATAAAATATTTTACAGAAGGGTCAACTACAGACACTCCTAAACAATTTTTTAGGAGGGTCAACTTCGGACACTCCAAAACAAATTTTTGGGAGGCTCGCCTACAGACATTTGACTGCTACCTCAATCTAACTTGGTCACTTGTTGGTGTCACTACGCTGTCACCATGATGTGTCAGGCTAATGCCTGCATCGTGGGGCGGGGGATAGCACAGCAGTGCCAGCATGAGCAGTGGTGTCACCTGCAGGAGGTGATGGACCTTCGTTGCACCTAGTTGGGTGCTTCCCTAACTTGTGATGGGCATGTGACTCGCCTTTCTTGGTCTGGGTGAGCACAATTGGCATGAGGGTAACCACCAGGCTGTTGCCTGAGAATTTGGGGTAATGGTGGGATTAGGCAGCCTCAGAGGCATCCATGCATGCTGCCCCCTGCAGTTTCCTGTCCATTTCCGTGGTGTTTCCATCATTTTCTGAGGTTTCCAGGTTTTCACCCAGCCTTCCCTAGGCAGAGCCTTGGTCCCCTGCAAAAATGCTCGAGTCTCCCATTGACTTCAATGGGGTTCGTTATTCGAAACGAGCACCCGAGCATCGGGAAAAGTTTGACTCGAATAACGAGCACCCGAGCATTTTAGTGCTCGCTCATCTCTAGTGACGAGCCTAGTCAAACATCAAACATTCAACCTGAATAGGTAAGTATATTCAAGAAGAGAGGGACATAAAAAGGGGGTAGGAAGGGAATGTAATAGATGTGAAACTAACAGGAGAGTTAGAGAAACATGTATAAACCCTCCTTTTGCTGTCCCTATTGCAGTGGAAAGAGAACTTAAATCAAGCTTAGGAAGAAGCCAAAGTGGGAAGTGAAAGAGGGAAAGAAAGTATTAAGGGTGTAACATGTAATGAAACCTCGACTGTGATCTTCAGGACCAATTGTGAGGAGTGGGTCAGGGGGACACAAATGACACAGACAAAGTGAGGCCCTGACACTCCTCCCAAACCACTGTCCCTGCCTTTTGGGGGAACCCGGCTCCTTAACAGGCCGGCCCCAACCGAAGACTGCAATTACACTGAAGAAAGTGGAACACGAGACAAACAACCAAAACAAAACACAAGCAGGAACAACCCTAAACAGGTCAGGAAGTGAAGGGGTAAAAGGTAACGGAACCAGGCAAGGAATAAACAAAGGATAACACAAAAGGTAGGTAACAGTTACAGAAACCAGGGAAAAAGGTACAGAGTCACTGGAATACCGGATAAACACAGAGTAGCTAGCTTAGGCACAAGGCTCTATAGCAGGCACAGATGAATGGCGAGTGTGAAACTAAATAGTGGCTAGAGTCCCAGCCCCAAGGCGTGATAGGAGCAGGGATCCCAGCCACACCCTTGAATGGACCAAAATTACTGGCAGGGACGCCTGCCAGTAAAACTAGCAAAACTTGCCAAACCTTTAACCCTATAGGAACCTAAGTGTTACAAGAGGATTTTCTGACTTGCACTCGGGATGAGCGCCGCATAGCGTCAGGACACGGGAAAGCCCGCACCCGCCCAACATCCGCTGGTGGGCCGCAGCGCCCCCGAATCCTGACACCAATTTTCTTAGATTACATAGGTCCCAGTTATGAGGACGATGAGGTTATATCAGCAAACGCTGTATGGTGTCTTCAAGTGTCCCCAATGTTAGGCATGGTTTTCTTCGCTTTGGGCGACTTGTTCTTTTGGACCACTTGCCAACCTTCAATCCTGGGTAAGCTGGATAGAGGAGCATCCATGGACACCGGTAACCACGGCTGTATAGCAATTGGTTCGATCCCCAGTTTCTCCCAGGCTTCTTGTAGGTCTGCTGGTGTACGAATGATGACTTGGCGTCCATCTTTGGTGGTGGCAACACCAAATGGAAAGAGCCATCTAATTGACAGTTTGTGAGCTCTGAGTGCCTCAGTGAGTGGTTTAAGCATTCTGCATTTGGCTAATGTGCTCGGAGCCAAGTCTTGGAATACTTGTATTTTAGAGTTTTCATATGAGAGGTCTTTGGCAATTCTAGCCGCTTGTAATATTGCAGCGGTATTCAAATAGCTTAAAAGTCCACAAATTATGTCCCTAGGTGGGTTGCCTGCTGGTGGAACTGGTCTCAGTGCCCTATGTGCTCTTTCCACGACTATGGATGCGGCTCTTTCTGGGCCCAGGAGAGAGGAAAAAATGGTGGTGACCGCTTGCGGTATCGCTTCTGAAGTGACCTCTTCTAGCACTCCTCGCAGGCGGACATTTTTCCATCTGCTTCTGTTTTTCTGGTCTTCCAGGCACAATAAAGCGTTATATTTATGTGTCTGATGTGCAGTTATTACATCTTGCAGGGACTCACTGTGGTGGATGACCTGTTGCTGCGTGTCCTTCAAAAGCGCGACTCTCTGGCCGACCTGTTTGATCTCCGTTTTGATGTCTGCAATGTCTCTTTGCAACGGGGACAAGGCTTTGTAAAGCACTTTTTTAAAAAAGGAATGAGAGAGTGGCAGGTCCTCTGTTTCGCCTGTGCCTTCCGACATGGCACAGGAGCTCTCACCATCTGAGTCCTCCCTCGTGGTTGCTGACCTGGTGGCGCCCAGCGCCATCTTGCTTCTGCAGGCGGGGGAGGCTCCTCTTCTTTTCAGGAATTTCTCCATGTCAGGCTGAGTTTTTTCACTCCTAGGTGTGCCCAGTCGGTTCTCTGTCTTCTCTTTGTTGTTTTTCACCATGTGTGTAAAATGTTGGCTCGCTAGTGCTGTGGAAGCAGCAGTGCTTGTGAGGAGCTCCAAACTTAGGCAGCCATCACAGCGCGTGGCTAGCTCCACCCCCCCAACCCAAATAAATTAAACTTGCTTTCATCACTAAATTGAACTCTGGACCACTTTTCCTCTGTTCACACAACATGCTCCTCAGCAAAGGTTAATCTAGCCTTTTGATTCTTTCTGCTAATGAGAAGTTTGGTCACTGCAGAGTGGGCTTTCAGTCCAAATGATCTTAAACGTTGAGACACTGTATGACGAGATAGATCCTTACCCTGTTCAGTGCTGAACTAGCAAGCAATTCCAGCTGCAGTGTTGAACCGATTGTCCATGGAGATTCTCCGCATTATCCTGTCCTCTCTTGCATTTGTCTTTCGTGGATGACCAGCCTTCTTGGGAGACTTGAATGAGTTTGTGGTGTTGTAAAGATGCAGTATTCTAGAAATCACAGACTTGGAACGACCAGCTTCTCTTGCTATGGCTGATAGGGTCACCCCTTTGGCCTTCATCTTGATAACCTGCTGACGGAGGGTTTCAATCACTTTGGAACGGCTTTCCATCTTGCAAAGTCAGTGAAAACTGAAAACTTAGGCTGCCAGTTAAATAGGGTTTGTCAAATAATTAAGGAAATTAGCACCAGGTGCCATATTAACACTACCAACTTGCAGGTGTCTGAAAGTGTTCTCTAATTTTGATCAGTGTTCTTTTTCAAGTACCTCATTTAACTTTTTTATACTGTGCTTTAGAATATATGCAGCTCATGAAATATGTTTAAAATACTGCTCTTTAACTCCTGTTAGGATAAATTCACATAGGACTACATAGTGGCCTTGACATTTAGGAAATTGTGTGTTGTTCTCTAATTTTGATCTCCAGTGTATATATATATATATATATATATATATATATATATGTGTATCGGACAAATGCCCCAGCGTGATCACAAGTCTACTGCCCTGAACTCACAGTATAATTGTTCCATATGATTCTGTGAGTTTCGGACAGTAGACAAGCAACACACTTGTCTCTAACTTTAGTGAAGGGTGATTGCATGAACATTATAAATTCTGTCCATGGACCAAAGACAGGATTCCCCCATTTACTCAGTGATTCTAATAGTCAGACTTCACTGATCACACAGTTAGGGCTCATTGAGATGGCCGTATCATGTCCGCAAAAATACGGATCCGTTTTTTTGCGGACAGTTCAACTTTTTTTTTGTGGACCCATAGACTTCAATGGGGCTATGTCCTGATTTTCACTGACAAGTATAGGACATGTTTCATTTGTTTTGCGGAGCCATTGAATGGAAAAAAAGGGCCCATAGAAGTAAATGGGTCAGTATGTAATCCGCAAAAAAAACGAACCGCATTTTTGCGGACAACATACGGCGGTCTGAATGAGCCCTTTTAATCCAGTTTTTATCATGCAATAAACATGCATCATTAAACGTTTTGTCCATGTCTTTTTTTTTACTTATGAATAATTATGAATACTTATATACCACGAGTAACATAATAGAATAACGTCATAATATAATGGGCCTTTGTATTTATATGCCCTAAGATATGATAATTAATGAGATGTGGGATTGTACACTGGGTTGATTGAGGTTGTTTTACGTGGGTCCTCTTGTGACTGTGTCTTTTATTTTATTTTATGTGTCTTATTTGTCTTTTGGATCTATTTTAAATAAAGATATAGTATTTTATATAACGTGTGGGATTTTGTTGGTCTTGTTTGGAGTTATTCTCACACTTATCTATTGGCTGTACGTGAACAGGTGTTATAACAGTCTTCTACTTTGTCGGAAGTGACATCAGACACTCCCAGCAGGGAGTTGGTGGGTTCCTCTGACACGACTCTTGGTTGGCATGGCCCGGGAACAAGCTCTGTGCCCTCACCTGTCCTCAACCTGCCTCTGTCATTTTCTGTGCCTTCAGCTCAAGAAGTATTGTATGTCGTCTGCTTGGCTCCACTTTTCAGCGAGGATGAGATTCTAGAGGAATAATAATTCAAAATGAAAATAGTGGCTCACCACCTGGTAATAAATGGTTCAAAGTGCTCCAATCACCGGCTTACCCTCAGACGTAAAAGAGAAAATATATTGAAAAGATGGGATTGATGGGCACACTTTCCACTGGAATTTAAAAGTATATTTATTAGGACTCAATAAAAGATATAAAATATATAGGCTGTATAAGCTGTAAAATATATAAGCTGTATACAATGCTATTATTCCTCAGCGCTAAGTGAATAGATTGTCATTAATTGTGCACAGTATCAATAAAATCTGTAAGTATAAAACATGATATATATAATTTGCATAATAAAACCAGAACCCTCTTGATCACTGTTAAAACTCTATTAGTATAGAGATTAAAATAGTCTGTCACTCAAATGATTATTATTTGATATCTTCTCCAATTGCAGTTATTTCAGCTTGAGTGGTATATCCACAGTGTCCTTGCAGGGTCGGAGTAATAATTATGAATCAGTTCACAAATATAACAGTTCACAAGTATAAGGTAGTTTTTTAAATGTAGTAATCCTTTAAGATGGTTATATAATGTTTCTTAAGATGATACTGTATTTCTTATTATTGTGAATGTTTATGGTACATTACCTCATCCTCAGTGGTTGAATCTGTACTGTGGTAGTGTTTCTCCTGGAGCGCGGTCTTCTCTCTGCAGCGCGTTGTTGCCGGCTGTGCGCGCTTTCGATGTTCAGGTATTTAGAGATGCGTTCCACGTGGGCGCTTGCTGATGAGGAGGAGGACAACTATATATAGATGCTGGAGATTACAATGGTCCACAGACCACTGAAGAAGAGGCAGTTTTGTATAGACCTCGAAACGCGTCTGGTAAACATTCTAAATCTGTGAACCCGAGAATCTGAAATAAGTTTATTATAACTTTGGAGACGTCTCTTTAAGATCCATTACATATACACTCAAGTGAACACCTTGTCATCACCCCCTATCAACTACAGCGCCTGTGGAAGAAATCCATTGATAGCGATATCCTCCGTTAGCGAGTGCCCACGTAGGACGAATCTCTAAACACTTGAACGTGCACTCGAAAGTGCTCGCAGCCGGCATAAACGCGCTGCAGAGAGAAGACCGTGCTCCAGGAGAAACACTACCACAGCACAGATTTAACCACTGAGAAGGGGGTAATGTACCATAAACATTCACAATAATAAGAAATACTATATCATCTTAAGAAACATTATATAACCATCATCAAGGATGCTACATTTAAGAAACTACCTTATACTTGTGAACTGTTATATTTGTGAACTGATTCATAATTATTACTCCGACCCTGCAAGGACACTGTGGATATACCACTCAAGCTGAAATAACTGCAATTGGAGAAGATATCAAATAATAATCATTTGAGTGACAGACTATTCTAATCTCTATACTAATAGAATTTTAACAGTCATCAAGAGATTCTAGAGGACAGTCAGCATCTACTGCCCTACCAAGATCTGGAGGAGAAATCCACTGTGTCCTCCAGAGACGCGCAAGTAGTGATGATGAGAGTCAAGTGGGAGCTGGTGTTGTGAGCTCCAGCAGCAAGACATGGAGCCACTGTATTAACTCCTCATGCTGTTGCCAACTCACCACTCTGTGACTGGGCCACTGTGTTGACTCTTCATGCTGTTGCCACCTCACCACTCTGTCACTGGGCCACTGTGTTGATTCCTTATGCGGTTGCCACCCTCCCCACTCTATGATGGGGCCTCTATTGTCCCTGTTTGGCATCAGCATTTATTTTATCCTTCTTCTGATCTGTCAGAAGGACGGAAAAATGAGAATTACAACTGATCCTGTCTTTGGAGCAGCCGTAAGGCCTGTATCACATGGTCCCTATTTTACATCAGAATTGGATCATGATTTGGAAGCCAAAAAGCAGGAGTGGGTACAAAAAAATACATAAGACGTGAATTTTCCATTCACGTATCATCTCTGTTTTGGATTCACTCCTGTTTTTTTTGGCCTTAGCAATACTGATGGATTACTGAGCAAATGCTGACCATATGAACTAGGATGCTCAAAAGACAGGATCCATTTTTTGGGGGTTGTTCTTATGACGAATGAGAAGAAGGGCTAAATAAACAGTGACATCAACACAAACTTACTGCTGACACCCTCTCCACTCTGTCAGGGGGCACTACTTTTCTGATTGTGTAACAGAACAGGTTCTGTAGAAATCTATGTGGAATCAGCTGACAACGGTGTAAAAAGAGTGCATTCTTTCACTCTATAGTGTCTGGCACCGACAGTTCTTTATACGACGCAACAAACCTGTAAGCGAGTCCACACTTGAGTATTGGTCAGTAGGCCCGTAACTGACCAAATAAAATAAGTGCAAAGTGATTCACAGTGACACCTGTCAGCTGCGTACAACTAACGCAAGAACTGTCACTACACAGTGGATTCCCTAATGTGTTTCTGCAATGCACAGGTTGTACACTATACAGTCTCAGCACAGAAATAGTTGTATTTAACGTGATCATCTCGAATAATTGGATCAAATTTGATCCAACTTTTTTGTAACAATCTGATTATTTATTTTTTATTGTTTCGGATGAATCAGAGAGATTGACCTTGACATAAACATTATGATTTTGAAGAGCAATTAATTCCATGCATGTACAATCAAAGATTAGATTCATGCATATGTAAGTCTATATAGTAGTAACTTACATCAAGGAAAACAGAATTAGAAAACAGAAATTGAAAAGTACATTCAAAAAACAGGAAGAACCACTCAAAGAGGTTGTGAATGAATAATATTAAATACTAATACTTAACAAAAATCTTAATCATTGTTTTAAAATAAAACATAAAATACAGCTAGTAATTCTCTTTATTCTTTTTCTTATCATCATTAAAAATACAGATTGATTCAGCCAGTTGATGAACTAACCCGTAATTCTTGCTCCATTACTAAAAGCTAAATTTCTTTAGCTGTCTTATGAATAACAGAGAACAGTATGTCGAACGAGCGATCGACACGAATACACGCTTTGGTAAACGATTTCGTCAGTATAACGCGATGGCGCACTTAGAATCGTTCCCTCCCACCTTCCCGGCGCTCTTTTTCCACCAACAACATGCAGGGGGGTAGGAACAGGCCACTGACACGCTGGCACGCGAAAACGGCGTTCTACATGCATGGCTGAAAAACCATTGACCTCGAATATTAAAACTCAGCTCTTCCTGCTCGACGCATATGCTGCGTGAACTTAGTCAGGGACAGAGGCTGGAGAAGGGAAGACAGTTTTAGCTGTTGACAGGCAGGAGCGTGATTAAAAGCCTTATCAGGGCTACTATAGTGCAGTACATGATAGCTTTACTACACATATAGACTTACAGAGAACGGCTGCTGTATTCAGGGATGCTGCTGGAGTAGGGACAGAGAGAGAATAGGGTGTATTAGGGCTCTGCTACATACAAACATATTGGCACACTGTTAACTGAACTATAAAATATATAGGCCTTACGAGGCAACTGACTGTGCGTCCTTGCAAAATATTAAATACCTGGTGTTTATACCACGCTGAAAGTTAGTACGCGCTGGACCTTGAACAAAACTAATAGCCTTATAATGCAACTGATTGGGGGCGCTCCTTGGCAAAACATTAAATACCTGGTTAGATACCCCACCGCGAAAGTAGTAACGGCTGTGTACCTTGAACTAAACAAATAACGCTTATACTAGGCAACTGTACGTACGTCTCTGCAAAAATATTAAAAAAACTGTGCGTAACCCCCGTCTGAAAAGTTAGACCGGTTGTACCTTGACTATAAAATAAAGTCCTTATAATTGGCAACTGTATTATCTCTGCAAAATTTAAATACTGGTGTTATACCACCGTCTGAAAAGTAGTACATCGCTGTGACTTGAACTATAAAATATACGGCCTTAAATTGGCAACTGTACTGGTTCCTTGCAAAATATTAAATACCGGTGTTTATACCCACCGTCTGAAAATTAATACCGGCGTTACCTGAACATAAAAAATAGGCCTTATACTAGGCAATTACTGTACGTTCTCTTCAAAATATTTAAATACTTGCTTACCCACCGTCTAAAATTAGTACACGCTTGTACGAACTATAAAATATATAGGCTTATAATGGCAACTGTACAGTGCGTTCTCTTCAAAAAATATTAAATACTGTGTTTATACCACGTCTGAAAAGTAGTACACGGATTGGACCTTGAACTATAAAATAATAGCCTTAATAGGCAACTGTAATGTCGTCTTTGCAAAATATCGTAAAACCTGGTTTATACGCACCGCGAAAAGTATACATCGCTGTGTACCTTAACTAAAATTATAGGCCTAACTAGGCCAACTGTACTGTCGTTCTCTGCAAATTATTTAAATACCTGGTAACCCACCGTCTAAAATTAACGGCTGTCTACCTTGAACTATAAAATATATAGGCCTATAATTGGCAACTGGACTGGCGTTCTTGCAAAATTATTAATCCGGTGTTATACCCCACCGTCGAAAAGTTATACAGGCTGTGACCTTAACTTAAAATATATAGGCTTATAATAGGCACTGATTCTGCTTCTCACTGCAAAAAATTTAAAACCTGGTGTTAACCCACCTCTAAAGTAGTACCACGGCTTGTACTTGACTATAAAATACAAGCTTAGACTAGCAATGTCTGTCGTTCCTCAAAATTATTTAAATACCTGTTATACCCACCGTCGAAAAGTTAGAACACGCGTGACATTAACTATCAAATATATAGCCTTAAATTGGCAACTGCGCGGTACGTTCTCTTGCAATATATCTAAATACGTGGTGTAATCCCCCGTCTGAATCTAAGTACACGTGGTACCTGAACTATAAAAAATAGCCTATAAGGCAACTGTCCGGTGCTCCGTGCAAAATATTAAATACCTGGTTTTAACTCACCGTCGAAAAGTAAGTACACGGCTTGTGTACTGAACTATAAAATATATAGGCGCCTAAAAGCACTGTACTGTCGTCCTTGCAAAAGTATTTAATACAGGTGTTATACCCACGTCTGAAAAGTTAGTACACCGCGTACTGAACTAAAAAATATAATGCCTATACTAGCAACTGTACTGTGCTCCTTGCAAAAATATTAAATACTCGTGTTTACCCACCGTCTCAAGTTAGTACTCGGCGTTACCTGAACTATAAAAATATAGCCTTATAATTGCAACTGACTGTGCGTCTTTCACTTGCAAAATTATTAAATACTGGTATACCCACCGCTGAAAGTTAACACACGGCTGTTACTGAACTATAAAAATATAGTCCTATAATTTTGACCGACTGTGCGTTTCTTGCAAAATATTCAAATACTGGTGCATACCACCGTAGAAAAGTTAGTACACGGCTGGTACTGAAATATAAAAAAAAAGGCCTTTAACTGCTACTGACTTCGTCTTGCAAATTATTTGAAACGTATACACACCGCTGACATTAGTACACGGCTTGTACTAGAAATTAAAAAAAAAAGGCCTTTCTTTGTCACTGTACTGAGCGTTCTGCGTGCTTGCAAAATATTTATATACTGGTGTAATACCACCGTCTGACCTGTTAGTACACGGCTGTGTACCTGAAAATAAAAAAAAGGCCTTTTCTTTGTCTTACACTGTGGTTCTGCGTGGCAAAATAGGTGGTGTTAACCCACCGTCTGACCTGTTAGTACACGGCTGTGTACCTAGAAATATAAAAAAAAAGGCCTTTTCTTTGTCTACTGTACTGTGCGTTCTGCGTGCTTGCAAAAGTATTTTATATACGTGGTGTAAATACCCACCGTCTGACCTGTTAGTACACGGCTGTGTACCTAGAAATATTAAAAAAAAAAGGCCTTTTCTTTGTCTACTGTACTGAGCGTTCTGCGTGCTTGCAAAAGTATTTTATATACGTGGTGTTAATACCCACCGTCTGACCTGTTAGTACACGGCTGTGTACCTAGAAATATAAAAAAAAAGGCCTTCTTTCTGTACTGGCGTTCTGCGTTGCAAAAGTTACTGTGAAGGCAAAATATTGTAACCAAAAAAAAATGCGTAGGGCTAGCGGAATCGGACGTGGACGAGGACGGGGGCGCGGAAATGCTGTTGGGGCCTTGTTGAAGCCAGTGGGGATACAATGCGTGCTGGTGAGGGGCAGCCAGGATCCCACTCATCCAGAATCCCTGCCTTTATGGGACAGTTAAGCAGGGGGCGGGTTACACCGCTGTTGAGGCCTGAGCAGGTTGAACAGGTGGTGCAATGGATAGCCGATAGCGCTTCCACACAGTTGTCCACCAGCCAGTCATCCACACAGTCTCACTCTGACCCTCCTTCCTCCACACCTGGCCAACAGAGTCATCCCACCATTGACCCCTCCCAGGAGCTCTTTTCGGGTCCTTTTTTCAGATGTGCCGGAAGAATCCCAGGAGCTAGCAGAGGAATTTGTTTGTAGTGATGCCCAAACACTTGAGTATTCGCCATCTCCTGCTGATGTGGACCCTGAACCAGCATCTGTTATCATGAGCGATGATGATGATGAGACGCAGTTGCCATCAAGGGAGGCTGTTGGAATGTCCAGTGGGCAGGAGGAGGAGCAGAGTGAGGAAGTGGAAGAGGAGGTGGTGGATGACGAAATGACCGACCCCACTTGGCCAGGGGTGATGTCCAGCGGGGAAAGCAGTGGAGAGGTGGTGGTCTGCGCAGCACCGAAAAAGGCAGCAAGAGGCAGAGGGATGTCCAGAGGCAGAGGATGTCCACAGGCAGAGGGATGTCCACAGGCAGAGGATGTCCACAGGCAGAGGACAGTCCAGACAGAGAAGTGAGGCCACAGCCAGCAGGGCCGAAGCTGTTCCCGGCAGCAGGCAGTCGCGCGAAGCTCCCCCATCGAGGCCTCGTACTTCTGTGGTGTGGAGATTTTTTAATGTTTGTGCGGATGACAAACTGAGCGCGGTTTGCACACTCTGCCACTCAAAACTGAGTAGGGGCTCTGAGAAAGAGCAATCTGACCACCTCAGGCATGCGGCGTCACTTGGAAGTCAAGCACTGGGCTGAGTGGGAGAGAGCAAACGCAATACAACCTGCGCCCGGTCTTGCTGCCACTGCCTCTTCCCCTTTGTTGTGTGCTGCCACTGCGGTCCAGACCTCCAGCCAGGACACCTCCACATCTGCCTCTGCCTCGGCTACTTTGGGGCCTTCTCCTTCAGCCTCCCCTTCCCCCGCATCTTCGCCTGCACCTTCACACTCCTCGTCCCATCAACTGTCCATCTCGCAGGCGTTCGACCGCAGGCGGAAGTACGCCTCGAGTCACCCCCAAGCCCAAGCCTTAAACTGCCACATCTCCAAACTGCTGGCCCTGGAGATGTTGCCGTTTAGGCTTGTGGAGACGCAGGCCTTCCGCGACCTGATGGCGGCTGCCGCACCTCGCTATTCCGTCCCCAGCCGCCACTACTTTTCCCGGAGTGCCGTCCCCGCCCTGCACCAGCACGTGTCGCGTAACATCAGGCGGGCCCTGAGGTACGCAGTCAGCGCAAAGGTCCACTTGACCACCGACTCGTGGACAAGCGCTTGCGGCCAGGGACGATACATCTCTTTGACGGCACACTGGGTGAATGTTGTGGAAGCGGGGACGGGGTCGCAAACAGAGACGGCCTACCTACCACCCCCGCCCAAGATTGCCAGCACGGGGTTCTGATAAACCCCCCTCCTCCTTCCTCCTCCTCCTCTGCCTTAACATCGCCCTCAGCCGCTAGCTGGAAGCGTTGCAGCACTGGCGCGGGGAGACGTCAGCAGGCGGTGCTTAAGCTCATCAGCTTGGGCGACAGGAAGCACAGCGCCCCAGAGGTGAGGGACGCCATATTGCAGCAGACGGAGATGTGGCTGTCGCCGCTGCAGCTAGGACCAGGCATGGTCGTGTGCGATAACGGCCGTAACCTGGTGGCGGCTCTGGAGCTTGCCGAACTCAATCACGTACCATGCCTGGCCCACGTTTTTAATCTGGTAGTCCAAAAATTTCTAAAGACTTACCCCAACCTGGCAGAGCTACTGGTGAAAGTGCGGCGCTTGTGCGCTCACTTTCGGAAGTCAACTGTAGCTGCTGCTAGCTTAAAAAAAACTCCAGCAACGCCTCCATTTGCCTGAACATCGGCTGTTGTGCGACCTGCCGACTCGCTGGAATTCCACCTATTCCATGTTGGCCAGGGTGTGTGAGCAGCAGAGAGCATTGATGGAGTACCAGATTATGAATCCACGCGTGCCTCCAACTCAGCTCCTCAGTTTGCCAACCACGAGTGGCCATGGATGGCAGAGACATATGCGATGTACTGCGTATCTTTGAGGAGTCCACCAAGAAGGTCAGCAGCGAGGACGCTATAGTGAGCGTAACCATCCCGCTCCTATGCGTCCTTAAAGAATCGCTCATCGCAATAAGGGAGAACGCATTGCACGCAGAGGAGACGGGGGTAGGAGGAGACGCAACGGAGCTACACAGTCAGACCACACTTTTGTCTGCTTCTCGGTGGCAGTTGCAGGAGGAGGAGGAGGATGAGGAGGAGGAGGACGACGTGGAGGTGGCTGTGGAAGAGGAGGCGGATGCTGGCGGCGAGGGTAGCAGTCAGGCTGTGTGCGTCCCATTGGTTCAGCGCGGATGGGGCGGAGAGGAGGCGGAAGAGGAAGAGGAGGAAATGGCAAGTGATCCTTCTGGTGGGGGCAGTGACGTCATGCCTATTCAGAGTCTGGCACACATGGCTGACTTCATGCTGGGCTGCTTTTCCCGGGACACACGTGTTGTCCGGATAGTGGAGAACAAACTGTACTGGGTCTTCGCACTCCTGGACCCCCGGTATAAAGATAACGTCTCCTCTTTTATTCCGGTAGAGGAGAGGACGAATCGATTGCTGGAATACCAGAGGGAACTCGTGCAGAACATGATGGAGATTTTCCCACCCACCATCGCTGGCGGCAGAGAGGAGAGGGTCTCCCAGAGTCCCACAACATCGATCAGGCCCACAGCCACCAGGGGAACACTCTCCAAGGTGTGGGACACGTTCATGGCACCCCCTCGTGCAACTTCCATCACTGCGGGGCCCGCTATCAGCAGGAGGGACAAGTATCGGCGGATGTTGCGGGAGTACCTGGCAGACCGTACCCCTGTCCTCCCCGATCCCTCGGCGTCCTACACTTACTGGGTCTCCAAGTTGGACACGTGGCTGGAACTGTCCCTGTACGCCTTGGAGGTGCTTGCCTGCCCTGCCGCCAGCGTGCTATCAGAAAGGGTGTTCAGCGCAGCCGGGGGCATTATAACCGATAAGCGCAGCCGCCTGTCAACCGACAGTGCCGACAGGCTGACGCTAATCAAAATGAACAGCAAGTGGATTGACCCGGACTTTGCTTCTCCAACAGTGGAAAGCAGCCAAAAGTGAAGTGCCATCTGTATGAAGTGCCATTTCCTCCTCCACCTCCTCCTCCTTAACCGCCTTAGAATTGCTCCGTAAAATAAAAAAATATATATATTTATGGCTCACCTCTTGGGCCTACAAACAATTTTTAAGAGGTCTCACCTCTTGGGCCTACAAACAATTTTTAAGAGGTCTCACCTCTTGGGCCTCAAATTTTTAAGAGGTCTCTCTCCCCACAAAATTTTTAAGAGGTCTCACCTCTTGGGCCTTTTTAAGAGGTCTCAACAAAAATTTTTAAGAGGCTCACCTCTTGGGCCTACAAAAATTTTAAGAGGTCTCACCTCTTGGCCTCCACAAATTTTTAAGAGGTTCCCTCTTGGCCGAAAATTTTTAAGGGCTCACCTCTTGGGCCTACAAAAATTTTTGGCCTCATTAAGAGTCTCACCTCTTGGGCCACAAACAATAACAGAGGTTTTTAAGAGGTCTCACCTCTTGGGCCTACAAACAATTTTTAAGAGGTCTCACCTCTTGGGCCTCTTTCAAATAATTTAAGAGGTCTCACCTCTTGGGCCTCCACATAATTTTTAAGAGG